>JAULKJ010315945.1:0-10711 GCA_032355405.1 Rubia balearica | reverse complement strand
ATCCCCACTCTTGATCCTCAAATGCAAGCCTAATTCTCTGCTGCATAACAGAGTTTTGACAAAATCTCAAGTTCATCTTTGTAAGTTGGCCTTTCATCATTTTTCTGGTTTGGAGAATCTCAAGGAACTTGGGACAAGAAGAGCAACGTTAGAGCACGTGAATTAGAATAATTTGAATCCAATTAATTGTCTGTTTGTCACTCTGACTGTGTGCCTGAATTTACAAATTAAGATTTTAATTACACATTAAAATTTCCCATAGCAAAACCCCTTCCAAAACCTTTTAAAACTCTTAACACATTTAAGTGCAGTTTTGGTTCTCATTGTCCAATATATTTGGAATAAGGAATTCAGGGCATAAATATATTTGGAATATATTTTTTTAGCAGGGCTTACATTTTTTTAGAAGTTAAGCACATTTTTAGTGTTTGGTAAATTGCTAAAAAGTGCTTATTTAAGAAACAAAAACTATAAGTAGTTAGGTTTGCTTATAAGTAGAGGTCTGCCAGACACACCCTTAATTATCGATAACTTATGTTGTATAGTGGAGTCATATCGCTTGTTGTGAGATTTTTTTAATTGAAAAATTAAAATTAAGCTTGATGTACATTTATTATATGTTAAAATTAAGACTAGCAGGTTAGAACTAGTCTTGTATAAGTACAATCATTGTATACTTCATTTACGGATTACATGTTTCTAACATCATCATTGTAGTAGTTGATTGAATACAATTATCAATGGACTTTCAACGTACTCTTAGAAGAAGTTCATTATAGTTGGACTGCTTATATCATGGTAAAATAGTTGCGCCAAGTCTTTCAATGAAATACCATGAGACTAGTATATTGTAATGGATATCAATTGTAATCATTATTTTCATAATATTTTTTTTGAAAAATCAATCATTCCAAGATGTTGGGAAAAACGAACAACGGCGATTACAATAAGTGGAATTGGCATCCAACCTAACTAGCCTCTAGCAATAACAAATATATTGCAATGATATTCAAATTACATGTCAACCAGACTAATCGTTTGTGCCATTGCAGATCAGAGATCCAATAAAAAATTGTAACATCGCCCTCGGGGATATAAACTCGCTTCCGCAAAAATCATGAGCACTTGGCGAAGAGGAGCGTATCAACATCAATATCACTCTGCCAAACAGGGATCTACAACAACTGTAAAACCACTTGATCTTGATCCAAAACACTATCTATATTGTCCAAACTGTAAACACCTTGTAAAGTACATATCGAGAAAGGAATTCCAAATAGAGAAACACAAATGAAATCAGGAATACACGATCTGCAAAACCAGATTGGACAAAATACATTGACATGAACAATTATATTAAATGATCATCATGGACAAATCAATCTAATCTATCAGGCCGAAGTAATAATACTAATGTGTAGAAACGAATCCATACTTATTCGATAACATAAAAAATAAAAGTATATCAATTAAAAAAACTACCATTTCCCCATCTCCCCATGATGGGAGAGATGGGAGAAAAAAAACTTCAGAAGAAGGAGAAGGGGGCGGCGGTTAATCTAACAACTACTAATCATGCAATTCAGAGATATTAAACTATATTAAACTAGCCTTGGTGATATTTTTGTAACATGACCGATGAATGACTTTGATCCTAGATTCTATCACATGTAAGAAAAATTAACCTATCTCATGTTTATATCACAAATTGTGGATGAGAGTCGGCCATTTCCAATGTCTGTCACACAAAGGTTCATTGACATATTATAGGCTATCACCATTGCCTCCATAATTAGGGAAATTGGATAGATAGACTATCTATCCGCTTCTCTTTCCCTGAAAACCTCTCCCATTGCTACCACCCACACCCCTCTCCCGCTGAAAGGAACAATGGTATGAAAGTAAGAAAAATACATTATGGACACTCTGCTATGGACACCGATCCCTAGGCTTAGATAGGCAAATGAATCTGCATCCCGTGATAACTCTAGGGTTGAAATGATTATGGTCGCTACATGACAACCTTAATTGTTACAAAAAAATCATGCTAATTTTATCTGGGTACACCAAGGGTTTGCACCTCCATTACGGCGTCTATCGTCCCTAACATGAATTATTATTACACGATGATCCAATCAAGTTAGGCTCTAACAATCAGAACAGTACTTTTGATCATACATGCATGCACTCACATCGTCGGTACTCACGAACCTACAATAGGCCTGACCTAACACTCCCAAGGTAGAAAATAAGCTCATCGTGATGACATGTTATACATGAAACTCTAGTTCATTATAGGATATACATAGCATGCATCTTATAAGAATATAAAAGTGAAAATCTGGTGTATACCTAGCTCATAATTTGGAGGCTGCTGGCCTTTAGGCCCAGCTCGATACTCGACCATAACGCCCAAGGTCCATATCACTAACGAACCAAGAAAGGTGGAGCATTTTCTAAAATAATTGGCCACGAACCGATAAATTTGAAACCACATTTGTAGGTTTAACCACGAACTGATATTGTAGGAACCATGATGTAACCCACGATCTCGGATGCTAAAAATGTAGAACCACGATGGTAAACATCTATAAATGCAAGGAGATTAGCACTGAATAAGGTAAGCAAGACTATACTGAGAAATTCGAGTTCCCTTAAGGAAAAGACTGACTTGATCGTCAGAGTATTTTCCCTGGAATCACTTCTAAGATCTGTTTTGCAGGAGAGAATATTTCATAGTGAACAACAAGGGTTTTACTTGATCGGACTATCACATCACTAGTGCTAACTATGGGGAACAAAAAAATCATTCTAAAGTCCTTCAAGTAAACAATGATGTTTACTAGAAGTGAGAAAACACATAATCACCAGACACAAGAACAAACAGCGGATGCAACAAGAGCATGCATCTTAGCTAATATCAAGCATTCTTCCCTAGTAGAGAAAAGGAACACAATAATAAAGATACGGAGGATGATGAGAAGGAAGCAGAATCTCCTAATGCAAACCAAGAAAAAGAAAGACGAGTGTTCGCAGCATTCTTGGAGGCGAACAGGGAAAGTCTGTACAGCTAATTGTTAACCACTCTAAAGCCAAAACCCGTGAAGATACACAAAAAATAAACTAAAGATCAGACATTTTTCGACACCATTTACACAACATCCAAAAAATACCTTAAAAAAACATAAACTCGGCACTATCAAGAATTTAAACTGAAATTCAGTAAATTAAAAACTTAGCAAAAAATCAACACATTACAAAAAAAAAATCAAGAATCATAAAAATGAAGAAAAATCATTATAAAAAACATGAATCTCATTATACAAAATATTTACCTCAACATACAAAAATAGAAAGCTAATGTAAAAGAAACTAAAATCAATCAGTACATAAAACTTATACATTTCGCAATGCTCTCAATTTCCTCATCATCCTCCACACCATAAGGAAACTCCAACTCAATGAAGAGATGCTTTCTAATATTTGAACACGATGGTCTAGGAGTAGAAGAATGAATTTTTTTTTGATCAGAAATCACCAACCAACGCACAATTATCATCCAACGGAAATTAACGACTGCTTCTCAAAAAACTAGTGAAACCTCCATGTTAATATAAATAACACCGTTTCTTCACTGTTTCAATATCTCAATATTGGTGTAATGGAAGATTAAAAAGATTAATAACTCTCGGAATTGGATAGCGGTAAAAGAAATCCAAAAGTTGAATGATCAAACATGGATTCACAAAATTAAATTTCTGTGAATGCTAAACCCTATAAACATTCCCACAGAACCTCTTCAACACAAATCTGCACCAATAAACATTATAAATTTGATCAACATCTATTTGCAGCAACACCCTCGGCCAAACCTTTATGACTCACCTCATCAATGGCCTTTTTCAGATATAGGAAGTTGGAACATGTCAAATATATCTTTCTTATCAAGCGCCTATCTTTGACTACCAATTTCCTAGATAAGAGCAGTAGAATTGAAGTTCTTCATCAAAATTTGAACCAAATATTTAGGCACATGCCTTATCCCAGACCTCAATAAACCACCAAATCAAATCCGCTCAATAGCTTTAATTTGTGATGTTTTCAACTGATCCAAAACCTCAACAAATTTGGAAACCATGCAAGCGGTATTAAATTTAGAGCTGGAAAAAAAAGTATGAAAAAAGCATAACCTCGGGCAGTGCAACATAAGCCTCAACAAAGTTGGACAAAACATCATTATGAACTACCCAAAAAAATCAAAATCATAAAAAAGCCATCAATATATAAAACCTCTACATGATAGAAAATGTAAACCTCATGATAGAAAATATAAACCTCTACATGAAGAAATGTAAACCTCTTTATATATAATCTAAACCTCTCTGAAAAACAAAAAAAAACATTAAAAAAACTAATGCAGCTTCCTAAACTTCATTCACTAAACTTCAAAAACATTTTTAAAATTTTTGTTTGGAACTATCAATAAACATATTCAGCATAGAACATCATGATAAAAAAACTTAACCTTATCATCAAATTATGAACCTCATAAAAAACAATGGAAATAATGAATAAATCAAAAAACTAAAAACTCACATATCATCAGGGTCTGCATCAGACTTTCTTGTTTTGTATTTCTTATCCTACTTCTTCTCCACAATTGTAGACTTCTCCGCTCTTCGCTTCCCACCGCCTTTCTTTCCCACACTCTTCTTTGAAGTAAAACCTTTCTCCTTAGCAAATTTTTGAACAACCTTACACAAACAAGGTTTTTCAAAACTGTGGACCTCCTACTCATCCTTATCTTCAAATTCATTGATTCATTCACCTTCGCATTGCTAGAAACCGCATCCTTACACTGCTTACCCTTCACAGAACTGGAAACAACAACCTTTTCTTCACCCTTTCCACTCCCAGAAGATGTAGCCTTTGACTCCTTCACTGCTTCTTTAACCTTTATAATAGGAACACTTTCTTTTTCTTACGCTAAAAAAAGGGACTAAGAGATGGGTGAAATCCAAATATCAGAATCATTATCACTGGCAGCAGCATTATCCTTTTCAGGTGCCCCTTCTTCATCATTATTTCCAGATCCTGTCAAGTGAATCCACTAAATGTACTTCATTTGCGAAATTCATCGCAACTACAAAATAAACAACATGGAAAGAATCGTGATCAAGAAATGTAATAACTAAATCAACCTGAAAATTAAATAATAGTTTAAAAATACAACAGAACAAAACAACAAAGAGGAAAAATATAATAAATTACCATTAAAATTAACCAGCATCCAAAAAGTCATCTGCTTGCTTGAGGTTCACTTCATTAGTTTTCTCAGGAACCTCATTGAAATCCTTGGCAACCTCATTATCATTGGATTTTACATTTGCAGTACCATACTGCATTCCATCAACACCCGAACCAACATTCAATTCAGCATCAACATCGGAACATGTATCAAAAGCAAAGCACAAAACAAAACATGAAAAATAGTAACATTAATAGAAAATGTAGCATGATAAGTAAAAAACTTAGAGCCAACAACATCAAATTTATCTAGAACCCTATTGGCTACCACCTTCTTCATTATATACATAGGATACACCTTTTTAACTGTTATATACTTATAAAAAAATTACGAGGGCAACAGCCACAGGCTCCACTACTGTGAAAATAAATAACATCAACAAAGGACTAAATGAACCAATAATAAAGCAAATAACAACATTTAAAACAGCAAAAAATAGTACCTTACAATCAACAATTAAAAAATGACTTTCAACAGAAGGTGCAACTACCTCAACGTTAGGAACATGTATGTCAACAGAAACTGCTTATACATCAACAGACACCGTTGGTGCCTCAACATACACTAAATGTACCTCAACAAGAACATGTACTAGTACCTGAACAACTAGAGCATCAACACCATGAAGAACAACATTTTCAAAACCAGCTATAGTCGACCTTGTATGAAAAATAAAATACAATCAAAAGGAAACAACATCTTTATCACCAGAAACAAAAAAAAAAGAAGCATAAAAAATAAAAGCTAAAATCTAAAACATAAAAGACTTACGACCCTCTACAACATTCTCGGATATAACATCTTTATCATCAGCAACAGGAACAACAACCTCATTAGTAGCAACAACCATATTAACATCAGAAGCAACATCTTGAACCTCATTACTAGCAATACTAACATGACAACGATTCATATTAACCTCATTAGGAATCACAACACTTTCAGAATAAAATGAACAAGTACCAAAACCTAAAAACAAAAATCAACAAATAGAAAAGGTAACATCAACACAGGAAAAACTGAAACCTGAAATATGAAATATGAAATACTAACCATCCTCATCACCATTCTTCTCACGAGCATTTACAAAAACCTCATTCTCAAGATCGAAAACATCATTATGGACCTTTTCAACCTTGGCACCAACATTTGAACCTGTATAAAAAAACAAAATAAAAGCATTAACATAATACAAAAGATAACGTCAACCAAGCAAAAACCAAAAAATACAAAATCAAAAACTTACAACCAACATCAGCAGTTCAGAAACTCTTCCAAATCACCACCTTCATTTTCATAAATTTTCTGCATTTTCCAAACTTCATAATTCTCGACATAGAACACGTGATTTCTTCTTAATGTCTTCTTCTACCGGCTGCCTTTCTCTTCGATTGCTAGTGCACAACCTGAACATACTCATTTACTTGTACATGATTTGACAAACTAGTTGGAGGTAAATTCAATTTACCTATCCGACTTTGTATTGTGTCAAACTATGTACGTGTGCGTGTAGATAGCTGACGTACATGAATAGATGCCTCAGATGGTGCTACAAAAAAATAAAAAAATCAGATGACAAACCTCAATAAGCTTGGAATAAACCTCAACAGAATGTAATACTGAATCATGAAAATCAACAACGCATAAATGTCAAACAATAAAGGAAAAACCTCATAAAAAACTTACCAAAATTCACACCTCAATATATTAGACATGGACCTCATCCCTAAATTCCTGCAAATCAAACCTCAAATCATTAAGAATAAACCTAATCAGATAACAAACCTCAATAATTTTGGTATAAACCCTAACAGACTGCTATATTGAATCTTGAAAATCAACAACCACACATAAAATGTCACACCATAAAGGGAAAAACTCATAAAAAACTTACCAAAATTCACACCTCAACATATTAAACATGAACCTCATCACCAAATTCCCATAAATAAAACCTCAAATCATTATAACTAAACCTCATAGATTACAAAACTTGAAGAACATTCAAACTACAATAAAAATCTGCCAAAATACACACAACAAAGTAACCTAATACAATTAATCAAAGAACACCAAAAGTGAAACAATAAACCTCAGCGAATACAACCTAAACATATAAAACTAAAACGATCAAACAAAAACATGAATAATACTCTCTATTTTCCCGAGCAACACAACATTATAGAAACACAACATTTAAGCAATAAAAAATCTAGAAAACATCAATTAAAACCCTAGCATAAATACAACAAACATGAAAAACCTCATTGCACACACATGAAATAAAAAAACCCCACAAAACATGAAATAACACAATCGCGAACCTAGGACATGTTATGGTTGTGAACTAGGCCGCAATTTAGAAGGAGAACCTTCTCCAGTAGGCTGAGAAGACTGTAAATGCCTTGGAAGCACCATGAACTTCAAAAAAGCACGAAGAACACAAAATTAGGGCAAACAAAAATAAAATCAGAAAGTTTAGAGAAAAAACACCATGCCAAACTTACTGTAAGAAAATTACTAAAAAACATAAGAATTTTGTCGAAATATAGAGGTTTGCGGAAACTTGAGGTGATTTATGGAGATTTCAGGAGGTTTCCTGCAATTTCGGGCTATCACCGGGCTGCTGAGAAACGGGAGTGTATAAAGTGTGCAGGTTGAACTGGTACAGAGGGAGTAATTTATTATTAAAAGAGGGGAGTACGATCATGTGTTTTTAAAACTTAACTGCAAATTCGATAAATTAATTAGATTAAACTACCTTATTATTATTAATAATAATTTATTTTAGTACAATTCCGTTCAAATAATGCGGAAAGAAGCGGTCCGAGTGTGGATGAATGTGGACACCACACCACCGTACATATTATAATTTGTGTCTTTCGGATATTTAAAATGTATGGTCAGGAAAAGGAATGGAGGAATATTGTTGTTTTGAGTTTTGGGATTTACGTTAGTTCTTCACATGAGTCGGTTTGGATGGCGTTGTTGCCAAACGCTGGCCTAATTTACTACTGCATTTGACTTGCTCAAACTCCCCCTAAACTTAACAAATTCATTTCTCCGCCTAATTACTCTTTTTAGAGAAGTATTTATGTACTAATCCACTCCTCCTTCGATCCCATCCCTCTTTATTCGCTTGCATGTAATTTTGGAAACAAATATACGGAAAGGGGAATTTCACGTTTTCAAATAATAGTAGTTGAGGATATGAAATTCCCATGTTTGTGTTCATATATGATCGAACCAACTCTTTAATAATAGTACTACCTATAATATGATATCTTTTCACTTCCTCTCTATGATCGATACATGAGAATTCTCTCCATCTAAAAAATCGAGGGTTAGGGTTTTCAAGCAACCAAAGCTTGGCAAGAGTTCATCATGGATCTCGCGTAACATAGCAATTCGATCGAAGATTTTCACTTACATGAAAGGTTGAAAGAATTTGAAAATTGTGTGTTATTACAAAATTAATCACTTTTAAACATGCGGGTTTCCTAGGGTTTATTTTGGTGAATTTACTACACAATATAGATTTTGCACCTTTATGGCACATTGCCTCGCTCGTTCAAGATATTCAAGAGTGTGTGCTTTTATCATTGGTGATGAGGTATGGGCCGATAGGTCCAACCATGCGAATTCACCCAAACAAGAGAGTGGTCGAAGGCAAAGCTGACGGGGAAACGGGCAAAAGACGATGGGACAATGCCTATCCCATCAGCCCCCAAAACACGTATAACAAGGAGAACAAGCGTGCGTATGAGGTAAGATATCATAACCATATCACTATTCACCGAGATACGCTTTACATGGCAAACATGACTAACCGGAGCGATGAAACAAGCACGACTATGTGCCTGCCTGCCTGACCTTAGTATATATGTCTTGTAGGCTCATATACATACTGGATCACGGATGAACGACATGAAGTGGATAGCAAGAATCAGCATTAACAATTGGTAATGTTGATCGGTCATAGTTTTGGTGGGGAGCATGTTAATATTATCGTGGACACTGTTGCGATCAATAGTACTTAAGAATAGTCTGAGTGACAAGTAATTTAATTATTCTTTTAGTGAGTTAATTATATTGGATGTCAAATTCACTTATCATAACCACCCGAGTTAATTAATTTTACAATTTTTTAAAAAAATCGAATAGAAAAAATAACTCACGAAACCGATTAGGGTGAAAATAAAAGCACAAAATCTGTTTTACCCTATTGTAATTCTTCAGAAAGAAAAGCTTCAAATTTCTGACACTTATGAAAACCCATTTGAACAATTACTCGCTCATAAAAGCTCCTACGGAAATTTATGACCAAAATTATACCCAATGCACTATGAAAATCACAGTTTGTTACAGTACGGAAGTACTCAACCATTGACGATGGACCAAAGTTTGACATAAGACTTCTTCCATAGACTCCTGAAATCATGCCTAAAATGTTAATCATTGATTATAAATTTATTACTCCCTCCTAAAATCATGCCTAACATGTTAATCATTGATTATACATTTATTACTCCCACCTATTGGATTTATGTGAAGAAAATAAGTGGATGAAATTGAATGTAAAAAATAAAAAGTAGAATGAGTGCATGAAATAGAACGAATATTGCCAAAAAATGAAAAGTATCTTATTAAAAAATATCTCAATAAAATAAATATGACACAAATAGATAAACGGAAGAGTAATAACCAGCAAGAACTTTTCATGCTTAATTTTGAGAAATCAGGTCGGATACAACTTGTTATTCCCGTTGTCGGGAAGAATACATACTCCCTCTCCCGTTTTTTATAAGTGGCACCATAAGTTTAAATATTTGGATTTAGTTAAAAAAAATGAGTTGATGAAATTGAACGTAGAACTTAAAAAGTTAAATAAGTGAATGAAATTTAATTTTTTTACTAAAATTGAAAAGTGTACCAGTATTAAATAAACAAAAAAAGTATGCAAATAATGTAGGAATGGAGGGTGTATTAATTTCTTTTCTAATGGTGGGACAAGGCACTCTCACTTAGTATATTTATTGAAATTCAATCAAATTTAAAATTTTATCCACTTAAATAGTTTAAAATACCCTCTAAAAACATTTAACTGTTGCACCACCAACACACCACCGCAAGCAAAACTTCCTGATAGAGTTCGTTTTCATCGCTCTGAGGCGATTTCAACGGTAACAAATAGACGCTCCCACCGTTCTCTTCCCGGCGCCGCCGCGATGGCGGAGCCGCGGGCGAAATCCTACGCCCATGCCCTAAATAAAGATCTGCTCACTGAACTCGGTCCACACCCGGAGAACCCTGACCGAGTAACACTCCAACATAAGCAAAAGATCGAACACTTGGGAGAGCCGGGATTGAAGTTCACGATCGACGAATGCGAAAGGCTAGAAG
>JAULKJ010315934.1:0-10711 GCA_032355405.1 Rubia balearica | reverse complement strand
AAAAACCAGGAAATTCTCCGAACACTTTCAAACGAGGAACAGAATCCGCTAATGCCAATGACAAAGGCCAACCGAGGTGAATGAGGCTGCATATCTAACAAGACAACCACTACCTTCCCGATTTCAAAACCAGGAACTACCAAGGTTATCTCACACCTAAAACAAGCAAGTAGAATTCGACAAAGACATATGATTGCCAATGGCAAATTGTGAACATCATCATTTCAAAACATAAACAAGCAACAATTAACACGAACTGTAGACAATCCTATTAAAGATAACAACAATTTATAAGAAGTTGCATTCAGATCTGTAACAACACAGTAGAATGGGCAGTCGAAATAAGCCTTACAGATCCAGATCACAATTTAGTAGAATCAATAAGTTCATAGTACTAAATTCTAGACATTAAAAACCATCTCATACGCATACGCATAGCAGTGGTAACTCAGGAATTAATCTTTATCAGCAGCCTCTCCGCCGGTGGCCGACTGGACAGAAGTCTTCTTCCAAACTGATACCTCGATTTGCGTGCCTGGAGCTGAAGGAAGCAAGCAGGGAGACGTGATTAGAGCTGGAAGAGAACCTGACAAAGAATGGCAAAAAGCAAGGAAAAATAAGGTGAAAAGGAGGTCACAGGCAATGTAGTCTTTCCACATTTTCTGGGTTTTTTTCTTTTTTAATTAAAAGGGTAAAATGGTAATTTCACTTTATTCCGACAGTAAAAAGGTTGACCAAACGGTCAACGTGGTCAAGGGTTATATTGGCACTTTCGGCCTAATTTCAGGGTCCTTTTAGCACTTTATTCATTTTAAATTTCTGTCTCCATTTCATCTGTATTTGTATTCTTACTTTTTGACTCTATTATCTATTCAAATTTAATCGCATATTTGAAAAAATATATGAACAACAGTATTATCACATACGATATTGTTGAATTCGTCGTAACAAATAGTTTTCATATACTCTCTCCGTCCCACTATTTATTGCTTAATTTGACTTTTGAAAGTCAATTGCATCAGTGTTTAACTATTAATATCTTTATTTAGTGTGTAAGAAAAATCCAGAAATATTATAATTTAAAAATACATGTAACGATGAATCCAACAACATATAATACGATAATAGTCTTACATATATAATAATATAATTTAATGGTCGAAATTGGGTTAGTTTGACTTTCAAAAGTCAAAGAAAAAAGTACTTTTATAACCCTACCTACTTAACATTAGGGATGACAGTGGGGCGGGTTAGGTATGGGTAATGGTACCTCCATACCCATACCCACCTAAAATTTTTGTACCCATCCCCACCCCATCACCCATGGTGGGTATGATATTAAAATCCATCCCCGCCCCGATGGGTATAACATAAAAGAGAAAAGTGCTTTTATAACCCTACCTACTTGACATAAGTACCAATATAACCCTTAGATAATTTTCATTGCAAAAATAACCCTAACTAGTTAATGTAAGTTCCAATATAACCCTATAAGTGGTCCGGCGGCGGTCCGGCCAAAATCCGGCTTCATGCGGCGGTCTGGCGGCCATCCGGTGGAAATGGGGTCTGAGGGTTATATTGGCATTTACATTAACTAGTTAGGGTTATTTTTGCACTAAAAATTATCTGAGGGTTATATTGACACTTATGTAAAGTAGGTAGAGTTATATTGACACTATACTTCATCTGTCCCATCTCTATTTGCATTGTTATCGTTATCATGCTGTTAAAAAAACACGTTTGATTGTTTATAAGTTTACCTATATATAATAACGGCAAATAAAAAGTTGATATTTAGAAACTACTTACTGCGACGAATTGTACAATATCTCCTACGATAATATTATTGTTTATATATCTATTTAAATATGCGGTCAAAATTGAATAGAGAATAATGTAAAAAAAGTAAAAATGCAAATAGAACTAGAAAACTGATACTTTACTATTTGGATTAATTTTATAGGTAAGTAGTATTGTGTTGGAGTCCGTCTCTTGAAAGACGGTCTTTCTATAAGCCATGGAAAGACCAAAGTTTAAAGTGTAAATTAGAAGAAATCAACATAAAAATTTCGGGTTGCATGAATCGGGTTATAAGCTTTATAACTACTACACGTTGCACAATAAAATTTTAATATTTCAACTAATATCATTTACCTTTTATTATTTGAATTAAACTCCGTCTTTCCATAAGTTTATGGAATGACCGTCTTTCCCAAGAGTTTGCCCATGGGTAAATGTGCAAATGGAGCTATCATAAAAAAGAAGAATGAACGATGGACAATGATTCAGAAATTCAAATTGGGGAACGTACGGAGCAGGTCGTTATCGTAATTTGTCGTTTGCTTAACATCTCGGACATTTAAATGTGCACGCCAAATCTACCTCCTCCGTTTATTTATGGCTCACTTTTCATTACCATCTAGAATTATTGACACTCAATTCATTGGTACATTTTTTTAAAAAATAAAATGACTAGAGGAAATTATACCGTATATGAAAAGTAAAAAGTAAATTGTGTAAATGAAATTAATCTTAATCTTGTCAAAAGGGAAACGTGTCAATATTAAAAGATCATACAAAAAAAAAGTGTGTCAATATTAAAAATTTGGAGTGAGTATCAAATTTTTAATTATTAAATTACACAATTGGTATTTTCTACTTTTGAAGTAAAATTTTATCGCATAAAGTGAAACGACACAGTTAGATAAACGAGTGAATAGCTCATACATATAATATTGTTATTGTTATAGTGGCTGTGGTGGTTTAGGTTTAGGGTGGTGGCATGAGGAAATTAAGAAAAAAGCACACAAGAAATAAAGGGAAAAAGAACATTAAAATAAACTATTTTGTAAAAGATTTCGCATTTTGGAAAATAATTTTTTCATAAGTTATGAAACATCAAAGTTAAAACTGTAAATTAGAAAAATTAAAATTAGATTGCATTAATCGGGTTATAAACTTATAATTGCTGCACATTGTATAATAAATTATTAATATTGCAACTAAAACATTTTACTCTTTTATAATTTTAATTCAACTCGTCTTTCCATATACTTATGGAAAGATAATTTTCCCCAAGACTTTGCCTTTGTAAAATTCATAATTTTGAAGGTATATAAATAATTTTAAATGTACAAATAATTAAATGTAATAAAATAAAATTCAAGGATAAAAATGCATTGTATAAAACTTGACCGTTAGTTTCTAACGGTTAACTTTTGACTGGTAGACTTTGGTTGGCCGGGACTCTTGTTCTGGTTGATGCAAGTTATAGATGTTTTACCTGCCGGATAATTACATGCCCTTGGCCATTAGACTTTAGTATGATCAGATCTATTCCAGCGCTTTTTTTCTTTTAGTTTAGATTCTAGATATGCCGTTCTGGCAGCTATCAGACACAGAGAAGATATTGACTTGTTAGATTTTTAGACACTTCTCTGGAGTCGCACCGCTCTCATGTAAGCCTTCGGGCACCGCTCTTATGTAAGCCTTCGGGCACCGTTCTCATGTAAGCCTTCGGGCACCGCTCTCATGTAAGCCTTCGGGCAACGCTCTCATGTAAGCCATCTTTGGCAAAAATGGTTTTTAATAGAAAAGGGTCGGGAACCCTATAAACCCGATTACCTATTAAACAAAAAAAAATTGGTCTGTTTCCTCCATCTTGATTCTTCCCTTTTGTCCCTCTTTAACAGCTTATAATTTCCTTTTTTCTAGTCAAATATTTCGGCTAAATTTCCCTTATTTTCCACACTTTTATAGTTGTCTTTTTCGTCCCTAATTTGTGGTAATTTTCTTGCCACGTCTCCCTCTATTTTCCCTTAGCAAACTCAGCGTCTTCCTTTACTTTCCCTTGCAACTCAGCGCCTTCTGCCATGGGTGAAGAGAAACTTTCATACAGTACCCTTATTCCCATGATGTCGGTGAAGCTCGACTCTACCAATTATATGTTGCAGTGACTATAGGCGCTTCACGTCCTTAAACCGCAAGGTTTATTTGGCCACTTTGAAGGATCCATCCCCTGCCCTCCGGTTCCCTCTCCACCTGTCTCAACTCTGGTGAGCTATGTTGCGGCTGCATCTCCAGCGTCCAGCACTTCCGAGGTAGATCCCTAAGCTGAGTTTGAGTCTGCTCAAGCGAAGTATGACTCTTGCCTCGTCAAAGATCAACGCCTTGGCAGTCTTCTCTTCTCATCACTCACGGATGATGCTATGGGAGAGATTTCTGGTTGTGAGACATCCAAGCAGATCTGGGATACCCTCTCATTGGTTTATCATAATCGTAACAAGTCTTCAATCATGTCTCTTCGATTTTAGGCTCTCAATATTCGCAAAATAGGTATTGTCCATGATCTTTGTTTGAAATTTAAATCCAGTTTTGAGCAACTATCTTCTATGTTGATGGTGAATTTAAAAATTTAAGTGCTCCTTTTATTCATGTTTCGCCAACTCCATATTATATTGATGTTGTTACTCAAGCCAATGACCACGAGGTTTTTTTGGCTAACCTGCAGAGTACACACGTTGAAGGGACTGCTCAGGCCGTGTTCTCTATTTCTTCTTCTTCCAACAGCCGCACTTGGGACCATGCCCCGACGGCGGTGGCGCATCTGGCTCATGCGTGGCCTGTGGGGGGTTGTTTCTCCTGCTGCCGTAGTGGAAGGACCTTCTTGCAGCCTTCTGCTCTTGGTTATGGATCTATTTCTGCCCTTCATTGTCAATGGTATGGTAAATATGGTCATGTTTCTACCCATTTCTTTTGTCTCGTCCCTCGTCCTTTTGACTCCACTCATCTTACCCAACAATTTCAGTCATCCTTACAGATTGAATCAGCAGCTGTCAACTCAGATTGGTGTATGGACATGGGCGGCACCAATCATATGAGTTCTTCCTCTTCTGCACTTGAAAGTGTCACACCATACTCCGGTAATACTTTTGTATCTGTTGGCAGTGGTGATTCTATTTCTATTAATGCTATTGGTGATTCTCAGCTTATACCTACTTTGCGCTTATCTGATGTCTTGGTTGTGCCTTCAATCACTAAGAATTTATTATCTATTAGTAAACTTACTAGGGATCTTGGTGTTCTAATCATATTTGATGACTGATCTTTCATTATTTAGTACAAAGTAACCAAGGCAATCATGGGCAGAGGTCACAATAAGGACGATTTTATATATGTTGGATCAAGGTGAAGAGGCTTTAGCTTCTTTTATTAAGCAATCTAAGAATAGGGTATCTTTTGAGTTGTGGCACCCTCGGTTAGGACATGTGTCAAACAATATCATTTCTCTTTTGATTAAGAATGACTCTTTATATGTTTCATCTTCATTGCTGAAACCTCACACTTAATTTGGTTCATTGTGATATAAATGTTCTTAATTTGGTTCATTGTGATTTATGTGGTTCTTCACCTATCTTATCTAGAAATGGATTCTCTTATTATACCTTATTTGTGGATGACTACTCACGTTTCTCTTGGTTTTATCCCCATCGTTGAAAATCAGATTTTGTTGACATTTATATGCAATTTGAGGCATTTGACGAAAATCAATTCTCATCTTGTACTAAGGTGTTTCAGAGTGATGGTGGCACTGAATTTCCTAACACTCAGCTTTGTACTCACTTGGCATCGAAGGGGATACATCATCAAATTTCTTGTCCCTATACGCCTGGAAAAAATGGGTGTGTTGAGAGAAAATATCGCCATGTTGCTGAGATGGGGCTCACCATGTTGTTTCACTCCAATTTGCCTATATCCTTTTAGGATGATACTTTTTCAGTTGTGGTTCACACTATCAATCGTCTTCCCACATTAGTCCTTGATGGAGATACACCTTATAGTCTTCTTTTTTATCGAAAGCCTATTTATTCTAACTTCCATCCCTTTGGTTGTTGGGTCTATCCTTTTGTTCGCCCTTATGTCGAGCATAAACTGTCACTATGGAGTCTCCCTTGCGTGTTCATTGGCTATAACTCGCAATACAAAGGTTTTTGGTGCTTGGATACCACTACTGGTTGAGTTTATATTTCTTGGCATGCTCGCTTTGATGAGTCATGCTTCCCCTTCTACACTACTGCTTCCCCGACCTCTCCATTTTCTTTGTTGGATGTCTCTTCCTTCCTTGATCCTTCGGTCTCTGACTCTCCACCAATGGTTTCAACACCATCCTCGCTAGCCCCATGCTCTATTTGCTCTCCTGATTCGGATTTTCATATTCCGATCCTTCCCGCTGCTGTTACTGGGTCACTACCAGCTACTGCTCAGGCACTAATTTCTTCTCTGTTGGACGTTTCCGGTTCTTTTTCGGGTTCTTCCTTCTCTATGCTTGATTCTAATAGCTCTCCTAATCTTTCTCCTTCTCTTCCTCACTCTATGGTCACTCAATCTCGTGATGGCACGAGACAGCCTTGTAGGTTTGATGGTTATGTTGCCACTAGTCTTCTAGCTACTCTTCTTGCTTAGTCTGAGTCCAGCGTGCTGCTCTTCGTGACCCAAAATGGTGGTTGCCATGGATTCTGATATAGATGTTCTTCGTCATCAGCACACTTGGGATTCGGTCCCTCGTCTTTCTAATGTTAATATTATTGACTCCAAATGGGTGTTTTGTTGGAAATACCAACTGGATGGATCTGTGGATTCATAAGGCTCATATTGTTTCTTAGGGATACTCTCAAATCTCTGGTTTTGAATTTGATCATGCATTCAGTCCTGTGGTTAAAGTATTTACGGTCTGTACTATTCTCACTATTGCCACTATGTGAAAATGGACTCTTTATCATTTTGATATAAGGAATGCCTTTCTAAATTGTGTTCTTGATGCCCCTATATACATGGCTCAACTGGTTGGTTACAAGGATCCAGTCCGCCCTGATTATGTTTTCCGCCTGAGTAAAGCCATTTATGGTCTTAAGCAAGCCCATCATGCATGGTTTGACAGGTTTATTACCTATCTTTGAGACCTCAGTTTTTTTTGCAGCATAGCTGACACATCTCATTTTATCTTCTCTCGTGACAATGTTTTTCTTTACCTATTGGTTTATGTTGCTTATATCATTCTTAGGTGAATGACTCTACAACCATTCGCCAGTTTATCACTCGTAATGATCAGGAGTTTTCCATTAAGGACCTGGGTTCTCTGCATTATTTTCTTGGACTTGAGGTTTCTTCCACCTCCACTGGCATCTTCTTGGGTCAGGTGAATTGTTCTCTTGACGCTCTTCGTCGTGCCGGGATGACGGATGTTGCTCCTGTTTATACTCTATTTTTCCTTTGCCTCAGCTCTATAGCACTTCCAATGAGCTTTTCGCTAATCCTACTCTTTATTGGTCCTAGGTTAGTACCTTACAGTATCTCACTATCACACGTCCGGATTTGACTTTTGTAGTCAATTATGTCCTCGTGATGATTATTTCATGGTATTCACTTGGATACTTCCTGTGTTAAGTGGTACTCTTCATTTTGGATTTTCCTTCAGCACTACTGGTTCCTTCGAGGTATTAGGATATTTAGATATTGATTGGGCTCATTGTCTTGAGACTCCGCTCAACTTATGGGTATACTGTCTTCCTTGGCGGGAATCTTGTCTCATGGAGTATCAAGAAGCAGCCTACTATTTCTCGCTCTAGTTCTGAGTCTGAGTATCATGTTTTGGCTAATACGGTTGCAGAGGTAGTCTGGTTGTCTCATTTTCTTCATGATCTGTGCTTTTTGCATTATGGGTTGCCTCTCCTGTTATGTGACAATAGCAGTGCCATTTTTCTCGCCCAAAAACCAATTTCTCACAAGCACGCCAAGCATATTGACATCGATTATCACTTAGTAAGGGAGTTGTTTGCGAGTGGAAAGTTGTGAGTTCACCATGTTCCCACTTCCCTTTAGATAGATGATAGTTTCACTAAGGATCTCTCACATCCCTTGTTTGAGTTCTTTAGATCCAAGCTTTGCATTTTGGTTCATCCAACGCTGCGCTTGATATGGGGTGTTAGAATGTTAGGTACTTCGTATGTTTCTTTAGAGTTAAGTTATTGTCTATTTACTCTTGTACCTTCATAACAACTATATATTAACATGTTATTCTATAGCCCTAATCAACTAGGGTTTTACACTCAATAAGTCATCCTAGCACAACATGCAAAATGGTCGGATTAGAAAATAACCCAACTTTTACCCGATAAGAGGATCCATATTTATTTATTCATTTATTTCAACCGCTTTAGTAGTTGGGTTCTAATATCGGCCATTAGATCAAGTATATTAGTGTCTAGGATTTGGTCTTGCATAAGATAGGTGCTCTCACCTAATCCTCATTCTATATATACACATACATATATGTGTGTGCAGCCCATTGTTGGTGGCGCCATGTTACAGGGATGAACTTATCACCCAATCTCAATTTAACCCTGTGCTCTCACACATGCTCCCAAAGTGATGTGATCATGTGCATCTCAACGTGTCCCTACAAATAATTCTCACTAAATCGAACCACAAACGCCTCTGGGTTGTCCAGTGTCATTCCCCTTTTGGCTCACGACCCATGTCACCCTCTCCTTAGCTCGTGGTGCGCCAAACACAATGCCTGAATCATTCGTGCCCATCGCCCATGTACACAGTACTCGGTTGCCTGCATGGTTAGAGTTATAGTGTTGAGTCACGACCAAATAAGACTCATCTCTAACTCCTTATAACATATATCCTTTACCTCTATCATGTTATTTTAGCTTAGTTTCTTTCAACAAGCTAAGGTTTGTGTATGAAAATAAAGGTAATTACCATCCATTATTTTTTTCTTAGTAGGTGCAATCCACATGTCTACTATGTGTACCTTCATTTTTTCCACTAACTTGGTCATGTAGCTCGCCGGAGTTTGCCGTCGATGGGGAAATCAAGTAATAGGAACAAATGAAAGCTTTATAGGAAAGGGATCGATCTACTCAAGGATGCAGAAATAGAGAGGGATGAAGGGTTAAAAGGAGAAATCAGCAAAGGAAAATAGAATATGGTGTCGATTGAATTTGAAGAATAGATAGAATATACACCAAAAGGGAAGCTCACGAAGTTAATTGAAATTCAGGTATCGAATGTCACAACACCCATAAAAGTTGGAAAGTGAGGAAGGAAGCTGGAATGGGGGATTGAGGAGGAAGAAGGGATTGAAAGAAAAAATTGGAGCTCGCTATTTGATACGGAGTAATCAGGAGTTCGATACTACAAGCCATTGGAAGTGGAAGGTATTTTAATGGGGGAGATTACTATGGAAGAGGTAATTCAGAGTGAGAAACAATGGAATTCAACAGTAATATGAAGACCATTGGGATGTAATTCACCATTTAAGGTAATGGAATTCTCATAATTTAGGGGAACAAGGGTCGAAGATTTGGCTACTGGATTCAGGTATGTTCATGGTTAAGTTCTTGAGAAAAACATCCAGTGATGAAATGATATAAAAGAGTATTTCATATTTTAATAGCAAACCTGTGATAATCAAGCTCTGGTCTTGGAATTTTGACTTGTATGAGCCAAAAATTGTTCCTATATGGGTGCAGATGTAGATTTACTTGTAATGTACTGGAAGGCTAAATTAATTAGTAAATCATTAGCCCCTTAGGCAAGCTTATTTGTTTAGATAAACCTACCTGGGAGAAGGATAGACTGGCTTATGCAAGGTGCAGGTAGAAGTTAAAACTGGTGAAAAACTACCTAACAAGTTGTACTTGAATGAAAACAAAACTATTATGCATCAGGACCTGAAATATGAATGGAGGCCTGAAAATGCAAAGTATTTGGTATGATATGCCACATTGAAGGGATTTGTAGGAAAATAAGAGATAATGAAAACTGAATTGAGGTTGAAACAAGTATATATTCTTGTGAAAAAAGTTGCAGTTAAGGAGAATGAAGAAGAAGTGCCGTCTCCCAGGGTTGAATAGAATGATCATAATATTTCTGAGAGTAAGTTGGCATGTTGGAATGTACGAGGTATTAATAAAAGGGGGAAACACAAGAAGATTAAAACCTTTTGCTTGCTAAACCAAGTATGTATGTTGGACCTGCTGAAAAAATAAGGTTAAAATTAAAAATAAATATTTTTTTAAAAGTGTGGGACAGAATTGGGCATGGTTGGAATATGTTTTCAAATGGAGAAACAGTGAATAGGGAGATAACTTGGATATGATGGAGGTAAGATTATTTTTGAAGTATCTGTTATCAGTAAGGGTGACCAGTGGGTTGATGTGAGCTGGAAGATAAAAGAAAAAAACATAGAGGACTGTTTAAATATGGTCTATGGTTATAACTCAATTGAGAAAAGAAAAGAGTCATGGGATCATTTGAAGGAGATAGGGAAAAGAAAAATTCCTTGGCTGATTATGTGTGACTTTAACTCACCTTTAGAACTAGAGGATAGAATTGGTGGAAATGATTTGGATATCAAGGAGATTAGGGACTTTCAAGAAGGGTGGATCAGTTAAATATGATAGAAATGAAATTAGTGGGTGCAAGGTACACTTGGAGTAATAGAAGATAAGCTAAGAGCATGTGCAGTGGGGTTTGAGAGTGAGTTGAATTAAAAATTAGGATCGAATGGGCACAATTATTCCCAAAATGGGGGCTGAAAGTGGTTGGAATAAATTCCAACCGCGGGCCCAAGTTGGAATTCTGCAACCGGCCCAAATCTGACTTTGTTAGATCAGTTCACGTGGCATGGGACAGAGAG
>JAULKJ010315924.1:0-10711 GCA_032355405.1 Rubia balearica | reverse complement strand
TCTCATATAATTACTATCTGGGCTCCTAGCCCAATAGTTATTTCTTTTATCCAATTTCATGTCTTGTGTGTGACCCTTTAGGTTCCGTCACAATAAGCTGCAAGCGCAATATAATTGATGCTAGCTGATCGAAAGCGGTTTCCAGCTAAACGTTCCGATCACTCAAAATAACTGAATTAATTATCTCCGTAATTAATTCTCCAATTATATATAAAAAATGTACATTGATTGAAAGACACTATTCCAACGGACAATTGAGGAGGAAGGAGAAGAAAGATGAGAGATGATGCTATTAGTGCACAAAATACTCACGCGGAGGCTTGCCTTTATTTTTGGTAACTTTGACTGTTTCTTCTGTTTTCTTCAAATGGTTCTCATTCTGGCCTCTCATTTTCTCAACTGTTCAAGAATCTAAAACTGCGGTGGAAATGTGTCAAATGGTAGTCCAACTTAAGTAAACGTAATTTGGCATATACAAATCTTTCAATCAGCTAAAAAGGGGAAAAAACATCTCATAGACTTGTTGAGAAAAATATCTAGTAACCATGATAATAATAATGTTAAACGCGCACCACGAATATTTGATTTAGTTCATTGTGACTTTTGGGACTCTCACTTATTCTCTCTCTTGTCGGGTATCTTTATTATATCTTTTTATTGATGACCACTCTCGGTTTACTTAGTTATATTGTCACGTCGAAAGTCCGATTTTGAGGAGGCTTATATATAATTAGAAGCCCTTGCTGAGAATCATTTTTCTACCACAATTAAAGTTTTTCAGAATGACGGCGGAACGGAGTTTGTGAATCATCGCATGCAAACTCATTTTGCGTCTAAGGTCATTCATCATCAACTTTCGTGTCCTTACACTCCAGAGCAATGGTCGCGCGGAGAGGAAGCATCGTCATATTACAGAGACGGGGCTTTCAATGCTTCTTTCATTCTAGCCTTCATCATTCTTTTTGGTATGATGTCTTTTCAGCTGCAGTCTACATCATCAACAGACTGCCTACTCCGTTTTTATCTGGTCAATCTCCACTCTCTGTTATTTTTGGTACTACGCCTGACTACACCAATTTTCATCCATTTGGTTGTCGAGTTTTTCTGCATTTTAGGCCCTATGTTGTGCATAAACTTGCCCCTCGTAGTATGTCTTGTATATTTTTGGATTACAGTACAAGAGTTATCGATGTCTTGATCCTCTTACGAAGGAGTACATCACTCGTCATGCTCGATTTGATGTGTTATTTTTCCAGCTACCCATACTGACACTATTACAGATTTATCATCACTGGATGTTTCAACTTTTTTAGAGCCTTCGTCAGTTCCATCGAAGGTGTTTGAGCCACCTTGTTCTCCAGGATCACCCATTATTTTGGAACATTTACATTTTCAGATTTAACCGGAAGCTCAGGGTTCCTCAAGAAAGTGTGTTTGTCTACCACAGGGTGACCAGCAGCATGGTCAATGGCAGCCAGCGCCGCCAGCTCAACCGTCTACGCAGTCACCGTCGATTCACACACTGGTCACCATGGCTGTTTGTCAGCTTCACGCACCGGTCACACCGACCGTGCATCGTCATGACACGTCACCAGCCCCAGCATCGCCGGCTCTTCCGGTGCCTCCAGTTTCTCCAGCGCTGCCATTAACGCCTTCCTCGGGTTACGCGCCTGACTTCTCAGGTTTTGTGCCTGCCTCGGGATCCGAGCTATATCTGGTTGCGGGTCCCTCTTCCAGACATCTGATGGCTACTCATTCGTGCACTAGTTCATTACGGTACAATAATTTCTCTGATTATGATATTTCTGGACTACTGAGTTTATTGTTTTCCAAGACCGAGCCCCGCAGTCATCGTTCTACTGTCAAGAACCCTGAATGGGTTACTGCTACGGACTCCGGAATGGCTGCCCTTCATGCTCAATAGACGTGGGAGTTGGTTCCATGTCTGCTAAATGCTAATGTTTTTGGCTCAAAATGGGTGTATCATTTGACGTACAAGTATGATGGTTCACTTAATCGGCATAAGGCCAGTTTAGGTTCTCAGGGTTTTTCACAATTACCTGGTTTTAATTATGATCATACTTTTAGTCTGGTGGTGAAGGCATCAACTGTTCGTACTGTTTTATCCATAGCTGTCACCAAAAATTGTCCTTTGCGATAATTTGATGTTAAGAATACCTTTTAAATGGTGTTCTTGATTTCCCGGTTTACAAGGAGCAGCCTGCTCATTACAAAGAACTGATGCGTCCGGATCATGTTTGTTGTCTACGCAAGGCTATTTATGGATTGAAAAAAGAAACTCATGCTTGGTTTTAACGTTTTAGTGCCTTTTTTTATTGGCCTGGGTTTTGTACGCAGTTCTGCAGATACCTCCTTGTTTTTGTTCTCACAGGGTGCCTCTTTACTTTATTTGCTGGTTTATGTTGATGACATTATTCTCACTAGGAATGATGGTCATCTCATTCAAAATTTTATTGATCGGGTTAATCAGGAGTTCAAGATTACCGATCTTGGCAATTTACATTATTTCTTAGGATTGGAGGTTGTTTGTAGTTCCGATTGCCTATTCCTTGGACATGCCAGATATGCCAAGGACTTTTTTGCGCACCGGGTGGCAAAATTCGGCCCCAGTAGCTATTCTATTTGTATCTTTTTCGCATCTTTCTAGCTTCTCTTGTAAGCCATTTGGAAATGCCACACTTTATCACTCTTTGGTTAGTGCACTACAGTATTTATCCATTACGGGTCCTGATATTTCTTATGCTGTGAAAATGGTTAGTTAGTATATGCAAGCTCCTAATGATGACCATTACTAGGCTGTTACTCGAATTTTGTGCTATGTTCATGGAACTATGCACTATGGTCTTTAATTTCACAAAAATTCGTCCTCTTTTGTAGTCTTGGGTTATTCTGATGCTGATTGGGCTCGTTGTATTGAGACTCGTAGATCTACTTATGGTTATCTCATTTTTCTTGGTGGTAACCTAGTTTCATGGAGTGCTAAGAAGCAACCTACGGTCTCTAGCTTGGTTGCGGAACTAGGTTGGTTGATGAATTTTCTTCAGGATTTGTGCGCTCTTCCCGTGTGCCACCTATTTTGCTGTGTGATAATAGTAGTGCTCTTTTCCTTTCTCAGAATCCGGTTTCACATAAGAGAGCTAAACACACTGATATTGATTATCATTTTGTACGTGAGATGGTGTCTTCTGGCAAGCTCAAGGTTGCTCATGTTCCTACCGACCAATAGCTTGCTGACATCTTTACAAAGGGTCTACCTCGCCCTCAGTTTTAGTTCTTACGGTCCAAGCTTTGCATTGCGAATAGTCACACGCTTCACTTGAGGGGGGGAATAGAATATTAGATGAATTAGAATCATGTTACGAAAGGAATACCTTTTCTAATTGGTTTTGTATATATCATTTTCCATATCTGATTCTATCTTGTATAACCTTTTTAATCACTATATACTATGAATACACACAGCCACAATCATGTGTGGGTTTTACATTCTATCAGAGTGGATTAGGGGCTATTACAAGTCAATCGATTGATCGTATTTACTATAATAAATTTAAATTTAAAAAAATTGTAATATTTCTTTGGGTATATTAACTTATTTCCTACGAAAATTATAATCGCTTGTTCAAGGGTAGTATCTCCCATGTTATCATTGCACCAAATAGGGTAGTGTCACTAAGCCTATGCTGGAACGAATCTGGTTAAGTTTTAGAGACATAGGCTTCTGGCAATATGTAGAATATGAGGGAGTTCCTATGTATTGCTCTAACTGGTTTAAACTAGGGCATACAGCTTCAATGTGCAGGTTGCATAAAAACACATCAAAGTTCTCTTCCTGGAGACCAAAAGATTTAGGGAACACAACAGGTAATAAAACTATTCCCACCGATGAACAGAGAAGTAACAAAGATAAAAGAAATGGTCCTTCCTCATCCGGTTTCTCAATTAAGGAGAAAGTTTATATTCCGATTCATAAGAACAGAGCTGAGAATCCTCCTCAAGATATGGTGCTGGGGAAAAAATTATATCAACCAGGAAAATGAATGCAATAAAGAGACTGCAAGGGATCATAACAAAACAAGTTCTGAAGTATAGATCCTTGAACAGGGATCTCAGGTTCTTTCTCTTACTCTAGCATATGATACTGCTGCTCAGTCTAATGTGAATCAAAATGGGAATGCAAATGCTGACACTGATATTGCTTTGATTTCAACTATTAGCTCAGTTTTGATAAATGAGAAGAAGCAATTTAGCAATGTACCAGTTTCCTCCATGATTTCTGTTTTGGAAAATGGGCATGATCATGTGTGATATAATGTTGACTCTGCTGCAAATTCTAATACTCAGCATGATGACCTTTCCAATTTTACTTTATATATCCTCTATGGATCTTAATGTTTTGACTGTCTCTGATCATCAGCTGAATCAAGATATCCCCCTGAATAACCCAGCAAAGTTAACCACTAGGATCAGTAAAAACCTGATCAAGACAGATTCACATGAGGGTTATATTGAAATAAATGGAGGGGATTCCCTCTTTTATCTGCAAGCAAGAAAAATAATAAAAATCTTTTACCAAGAAAAGTTAGACTTCGAAAGATTAAAGCTAGCTTAACTGCAACCCAAAGGAAATTTAATGCAATAATTTAAAAACCTTTAAATACTAAACCTACAGAATCTGATTTTAAAATCAAACATAAAAAGTATAATAAAAAAGATTACATATCTACTTCTAAAACGGTTTTCACCCTTTCATCTTTGAACCTTTCCAAAGCACATTTATAGGTCTAAATATATGTGTATGGAATATTAGAGGAGTTGGCAATATACCAACTCAAACTCGGTTAAAAAACATTAAAAGACGTAACATTATCAAATTTTGTCCTATAATTGAACCAATGTTAAGCACTGATCAGATACAAAAGACATCAAGAATACTTGGATTTAATAACCTCTTCTCAATATCCGAATGTAAAATTTAGATTTTCTGGGATGATAAAGTATCAGAAGATATTCTATCCACATGAACTTATTCTAACTAAAATCCAAGTACAGAACCTTTCAACAAAATGTCAAATTGGTTTTGTATAAGCTAAACATACCATTAAAGAGAAATAAATAATGGCATAACATATCTAATTTGAGAAATGAGCCTCTGTGTCTAATAGGAGACTTTAATGTTATTTCCAATAATGAAGAATATCTATGTCCTTCCATACCAAATCAAAGAAGCATTAGGAATTTCAATAAATTCCTAAATGCTCAAGACTTTACTGACTTACCTACAACGGGAAGTCTATTCACTTGGACTGGCATGAAACCCAGGGGAAGGGTATGAAAAAGACTAGATAGAGGAATCGCAAACAACCTTTGGTAGTCTGCAGTTCAACCAATATAAAAACCTTAGCAAAAGAGGAATCTGACCACCACCCCTAATCTTTCACATTTCAGATTCCTCTCCAAAAACTAATCCAAAACCATTCAAGTTTCAAGAATGTTAGATTAATCATCCCACATTCATGAAAAGTTTTGAAGATGCTTGGAATATCTATGAAGCTAAAAAACGAATGTACAAACTATCATTTAAGCTTAAAAACTTTTTTAAAAAACTCATTGAAAATCTAGAACAAAACAACATTTGGCAACATCTTTGATAATATCCAAATTTGTGAAGACATTCTGATCAAAGCTGAAAGTAACCTACAGCAATCAGAGTCTCCTGAAAACTTCCAAGCTCTGAACCTTGCAAAAGAAAAACTAAAACAAGCTTTAATCAATCAAGAAAGCTTTTGGAAACAAAAATCAAGATTAAAATGGTTGAAACAAGGTGATGCAAGCTCCAAATTCTTTCAACAATCAGTCCAAAAAAACACAAAAAACAGTTAATCACTTCCATCAAAAACAAAGATGGTCAATGGCTTCAAGAACAAGAGGAAATAGAAAAAGAAACTATCAGTTTCTTTTCTAATCTTCTTGCTGAATAGCAACAAGATCTATCAGGGAATAATTCTGCATGGATTCTGGGTCAGTTAGGACATGAACAAAAGTTTAATCAAACCAATAACTTTGCAAGAATTAACTGAAGTAATAAATTTAATGGATAGCCAATTAGTCCTTGGTCCTGATAGATTTTCAGGAATCTTTTTTCCAAAAATGTTGGGACATCATAAAATTCATTTTTTTCAATGGCTGTTGAAGAATTTTTCCAAGCTAAACATATACCTAAAGCTATCTCATCAGCCCTTATTATATTAATCCCAAAACAATAAATGTATGTTCCACATTTAAGGATTATAGACCCATCAGTCTTTGCAACTTTACAAACAAAGTCTTTTCAAAACTCTTAGTAAAGAGATTAAAGCCTTTATTGGACACCATCATAAGTCAAGAACAATCAGCATTTGTCTCGGGAAGAGAACTTACTAATAATGTCCTCTTAATGCAAGAACTAACTAACCATTTACATACAAAAAGCAAGAGATAGAACATGATAGTTAAACTGAATTTAATGAAGGCATTTGACAAACTTTCTTGGTCTTTTCGAATCAAAATTCTAATCAAACTGGGCTTTTTCTAATAAACTTGTTAATCTAATAATGTTGAACATTAAATCAGCTTTTTTCTCACTATTGATTAAGAGGAAATCAGTTGATTTTTCTCAACAACTAGAGTACTTAAACAGGGAGATCCTCTAGCTCCTTTACTGTTTATCCTAATGACTGAGGCTTTGTCTAAAAAATTAAATTTTCTATTCAGATATGCAAATATCCAGTTATACAAACATCCATACAAAATGAAATCACCTATCCTTTCTTGGTGATACAAAAATTCCCTTAAAATATATAAAAAAGGATTTTAAATGGTAACAAGCTTTTTAAAATCCTTTGAGTTTGCAACATGTCAAAAGGTTAACTTTGAGGAATCTTCCTTATACATATCTAATCACACTCTTAACAGAATCATCAATCTGAATAAACAAGAAACAAAAATGATAGAAGGTTCCCTGCCTTTTAAATATTGAGGATGTCTTATCTATATAGGAAGAGCTAAAAACTCCTTCTTCCTGGGGATGTTAACTTTAATCAAAGAAACAATAATTAACAGGAATAATTAACTCGTATCTACAGCTAGTAAAGCAACTAAGAAAACATGTCTTGGCTACAATGTCATATCTGTATTGTAGCCAACTAAATACATAATAAATCATATCATAAAACCCTTGCTAATTTTTTTTGGAATTTTGAATCCAATCCAGACAGTGATCAAAAGAAGAAAAAAAAACTTGGAAATCATATTCTAAATTATGCTTTCCTACTGTGGGGGATGGAATAAATTTTAAAATTTCCACATTCTAAGTAAAATCTTCTCCATTAAACTATGGTGGAAGATTCAAGAAGGGAGATCTCTTTGGGCCCAAACCATGTGGTCTATGTCTCACACACATAAAACCTCAAAAACATGGAAAATGATCAAAGAGATTCAACAAGTAGCAATGGATAACTCTCAAGATCAAATAGGCAAAGGCTCGGTCTCTTTCTGGTTTGCAAGTTGGACCGATGTTGGTCCATTAGTTGATCATTTACTACACATCAGATCCTCCACATCCAGAAATCTTAGTCTTTGACTTCTTAACTAACAAATTAGAATATATTAACCAGTTAAGATCTTGTTTAACTGATAACATAATCAACATTTTAATCATGCATCACAAAATCTTTTCAGAATATGAAGACAAATTATTATGGAAATTAACACAAGTGGTCAATTCAAATTAAAATCAACTTATGACTTAATTAGACCAGAGAAAATTAAAATACCTTATTTTAACCACTTATGGTCTAACATAATTCGAAAGAAAATAAGCTATATGAACTGGAAACTAATTAACAGGTTTATAGTCTTCCCAGATGTATTAGAAGACTTCCAGTTTCACCTGCCTTCAAGATGTTGCTTTTACTGCAGTGATTCTGAGTCTATACACCGTAGCTTTAACCATTGTAGTAAAGTTCAATAAAATTGGGACACAATTGGTAGAGTTTTCAGCTTGAACACTAATGTCTTTCAGTTTTTTTGGGACGGATACTATTATTACTGGAATCTTCCTTCTTATGATGCTATTTTCTTAAAATTTGTTAAAGTTATACCTTGTGTGGTGACTTGGTTCTTGTGGTGTGCTTTATGTACATATACCTTTGAGGGTATAAACCATGTACAGGTACCTTAATCAGGAGAATTTCGCACCAAATTAATGATATTCAGATTGCTTTCAACTTGGATTTTATGTGGGACTTGGCACACACTTACCCAAAGCTCCTATATCAAAAGGAAAAAATCCAAAAACCAATTAGAATCATTAAGTGGACTTTTCCATGTAATTACAAGTTGAATACTGATGGTTCTTGCTTAAAGAATGGCAGTGCAGGGATTGGTTGCATCATCAGGGATCACACAAGTAATGTCATTGTACTAGTAGCTAAGAATATCATTACTGGCACTAGTTTGCAGGTTGAAGCTTTGGCTCTGATGCACAGAATACATTTAGCCCAACAATATCAGATCTACAAACTTGAGATAGAGAGTGGTTCAGAAATTCTAGTCAAAATGGTACTGAAGCAATACAATATTCCATGGAAATGCATACAGGAGATGAGAACAATATGGCAGCTTCTACAAAATTTTGAGTACACCATAGCACACATATTCAGACAAGCAAATGGAGTTGCATATTTACTCTCAAAAATGGTCAGCAAAGATTAGGTAAACAAAGTATTTTACAATGCAGGTCTATCAAAAGAATTATAAGGCAAGTGAAGCTTGATTCGGAATCCTACCCACATGTACGATTGGGTTACCATCATAGGCGGATTTTATTTATCAAAGAAAATTATTCCAAATAGGGATCTACTATAATTGTAACACCCCTTGATCCATAACACAAGCATAAGACCATATTCAGATCTAGAGCACGAACAACCAAATCTGAATCAAAAACTGGGAGGTTGTCAATTGCCCCATTAATGCAACATTTCACCATGTTCATGTCTTTGTTAGACAATTTTTCGAAAAGTAGTACACGGGGTCTTCTTCCTTTTATGGGTGGTAGGGGACACTTGCTAGAAACCGTTTGAATCTCTCCCAATACTCATACAATGTCTCATTCGGCCGTTTGGATATGTTGCTAAGCTCTTTCTTTAGACTCGCCGACTTGGATGCCAGAAAGAACTTATCCAAAAACATATATTTAAATTTAAAAATTTTACTTCTTCTGTCCCTCTATATGTGTCTTACTTCAATATTCATCAACAAAGTTGATGATATTTGGATTGCAAATATTTGCAGGTATATAATTGTGAAAAAAGAAAAGTGTCTTTGGATTGCAAATATTTGCAAGTATATAATTGTGAAAGTGCTAATATAACCCTACCTAGGTGACGTAAGTGCAAAACTACATATTCCGATCAATTGTAGCCAAAATTTAGTGAAATTACTATTTTACCCCTTTAAAAAATATAAACAATTGAAGAAAATAGTGATATGACATTGATGCCATATTTTCTCCATCTCCCCTCTTTCTCCCATTTCTTCCATTGAAGCTATTTTTTCTCCATTTCCCCTTTCTTCTTCTCCCTTTTCTTCTTCGTCAACTTCACATCTCCTTTCTTCTCCCCTAGCTTATGTGTGTTTCTTCTTGCATCACCTTCCGATTCTCCACCTCTCCGTTTCTCTTTCTGCTATGAACATTTTTTTCGGTGAGCTCGACAACCAAGAATAAACTATGAGGAGGGGGTTTTCTCTGAGAAACATTTTCCCAGTTTCTCTTTCCTCTATTTCCCTCCACTTCCCATACAAAGAGGGAGTTTTCTAGGCATGGTTCCTCTGCTCTGCCATGGACGGCGACTATATGCGTCATGGGTGGAGATGGGGTTTGGGTGGCATTGGGGGTGGGGATGGATGTCGTAGGCCTTCGTTTATTTATTTCATCTGGAGTTTCATATGTTAATATACATCATGCATTAGTTAGTTACACTATGTGTGTCTCAGATTAATTTTCTTATTGACTGTTAGTTTATAAAAAAAATCATACATTATAGTGTAAGAGATATATGATAGCTAGTGATTGTTGTAGTGTGCATTATTTTAGTTATGTTGTGCATATGTTTTGAAAAAATATGAAACCGTTATTTGTACTTTTATTTTTCTGATTTGCTAGCATGTATTTATTTCATTAGAAGTTGCATATGTTAGCATACTTTATGCATTAGTTAGTTATACTATGTGTGTATTCTTCTGATTTGATAGCAAGTATTTATTTCATTAGAATTTGCACATGTTAGCATACTTTATGCATTACTTAGTTATATACTATGTGTATTCTTCTGATTTGACAGCATGTATTTATTTCATTAAAAGTTGCATATATTAGCATACTTTTTGCATTAGTTAGTTATATTGTTTTGTGTCTTAGATTATATTGCTTATTAATTGTCATTCAATAATTTATTGTTCCTAACTGAGAATATGATTTTTTTTAGCTTTTCCTGGAGGAGTTGAAGGCATGTTTCAAAATGATGAACCTGCAAAATTGAAGGTTATTGTAATTTTTCTGTCTTACTACCTCCGTTTCATTGGATGTGGCACACTAGGTTTAGGTGCTTGGATTTAGGCGAATGAAATGAGTGGATGAAATTGAATT
>JAULKJ010315913.1:0-10711 GCA_032355405.1 Rubia balearica | reverse complement strand
TGCATGTGATCAGCAAACAACTAAAGAGCAGTAAGTACTAAAACAATGTTTTCCTTCACAAATGTTGGCTAAGCAAATGATTAAAATGTGTTTTCACTGCAAATGTTTCTGAAAAGACTCTCTCCAAACTTAAATTATAGAACCAAACCAGAAAAAAACATATTACTGAAGGTAAAAGAGAAATCAAGATTACTATTTTTTCTCGTCAAATTAGGAGGGGGAAAGAACCCAAGTTATCCAACACAAATGCTATTAGAGTTATTCTAATGAATGTTCAGATTGAAACTGATCTTCAAGGTCTTTGCTTGTGTCTTCTCTTACTCACTGAGATATGAGTGTATGTCGTCGATATAAATTTATCAATAATTAAGAAAATAAAATAATAATTAGCCTATGAAAGTTTTGAAATCAGGCTGAATGCCACTGGCTATCATCTGATCATATAACTGAAGAGACTTCTTTCCTTTACCATTTTGAGCATAGCCAACTTGATGGACTGTAACTGATCCTAAAAGAAATTTGAACTTACTGATGCTCTAAATGCAGCTGGACGTGCAGTAATCTCAAATATACAGCAAACTGGGACAAAGAAATGATGTCATCATGTTAACAACTCAACAGAGACTCAAAATTGAAAGTGACATCTTGCCATTGACTCATCAAGTGACCAAATATCTGATTTGTAGCCATAAGGGATATTATGAAGGAGCTCCGGGCACATGTAGTTTGCAGTTCCAACAACCTGTTTCCAAGCACCCATTATTAATGGAAGGTGGTATCAAAATATTTATATACAGAGTTCTTTTGATTTCAGATATATGCTTCATCAAAACCAGATTTTTCCACTCTGACAACAAGAGTATGTAGCAAAAACTAAAGACATAAGCAAAAACTAAAGACATAATTAGACTGGGTATAGTCTTACAGATGAAGCTAGGCCTCCCTCATCGACAATTTTAGCCTATCCAAAGTCACCTGTATAGCATCACAAGTACAGGCACGATTAGAATGAAAACCAACTGAAGGCTATACAAGTAGTTGTTTTGAATACTCACCAAGACGGTGTCATTCTCCTTTAAGAGGAATATATTAGATAACTGGAACAAAAAAAAATTCATGTCAATAAGAAAATAGATTAAATTAATAAATAGTTACTTCTTTTGATGATGGCTTTACATTGTACCTTGAGATCTCTGTGCAGGACACGATGAGAGTGCAAATAGTCCAAAGCCAACAACAGCTGAGTCAGCCATTTACAGAGTTTCTGTGATAAATATCATATGGCCAAGTTAAGAACTAAAATACACATGGATTAAGGAGCTTCAGCCGCAACAGATGTCATCCAGTTACCTCCTCTGGGAAGAGTACACCTCTAGTTCTCCTTATAATGTCAACCCTGTACATTCCAACAAAACTTATTATCACATTCTTTAATATCATTAAGCCTGACAATTTAACATTAAACCATCTTTCTTTATTTATTCTGAAAAGTTAATTCCCTACTTCTAATGGAAAAATAGTTACACTGTTAATTTCTAAACTCAAGAACTACAAAACTGAAAATCTAATATTAGAGAACACTTAGCAAAATGAACAGGTGTTTTCATTAAGAACAATTTCACTCCAACCTCACTCTTTTAAAATGTTAACTGCTTTTGTTTCTAGTTTTAGCAAAGGAACTTTGACAGCGATGAAAATCAATTGTTCAGATCATGTTTGGGATGTAACTTGGAGGCAAAAATGGGGAGTGAGGAGCTGAGGTCACAATGAAAGTAATGTAGTGGTGTCTCGTGAACATGTCAGTATAATTATGAGATTACCACGTACATGTCTCCACCTTGACAGTTGGTGACGATGCATATGCATCCCAATAAGAGTCCACATGTTAACTTTCTCCTGAGATAACATAAACGTTATCAGCAAAAAATGAGGCCACTACAAAGGAATTAAAACAATACCTTTTCAACCCAAGCATCTTTGTATTCCACGATGTAGGGATGGTTCAATTTAGCAATCAAACTCATCTGCAAAAGATGTCGTATGAATCGAATCAATCATCTTCAAGTTTTCAACCCAAATGAGAAAATGCTTACAAACAGCGTTATTTGTTTCATGTGTCATATGTGTAGGCAAATTTGAGGTTTAAGTACACAATTAGCAGTAAAGTATTGGTAGACCCGTTCTCTTAATACCATTCCTCATAAATAAATTTAAAAAAAATTATTGGTTAGATGAGAGTCAAATGAATCTAGAAATGAGCTCAGCCAAGTCCAATGCAGGTTCGTTGACTTCTGAAATTCATTTAGAAGCAGGATTTCAAGTGTTATTGAGCTCATATTTTTACACTACATTACTTCTCAAATATGTACACTGCATTAGACTAATGCAGTGGTATTAGACTAAGCATTAAATATGTACTCCTAATTAAGCATTAGACTAATGCAGTGGTATTTGAGACAGTGTACACTCTATATCCTCAAAATATGGCATATCTTATGCATTACAATATGGTGTACACTGCCTTTAGTAGAACATTGAAATTCCACTGCAGTCTAATGCAGTGGAACCAAATATGAAAGTATGAGGCACCGATTATGTTCTCAATCACTTCCTAAATCGTTTCCCTATTCCACTACATCATAAGTTATTAAGTTACCCAATGCAGTGGGTAACACATAAATCTAAGGCTAAATATGTAAAGAAGAGAACATCATAGTAGAATGATAATAGTTGGAAATGGTCAAGACATTCATTTGGGAAATTCTACATAACAAAACAAGAAGAAGAAGAACTCTTTAGGTTGCTCGGCTCATTCATTTCAGTACCACCATCATTTTAATCCAGTCATGCATTACTATTTCAATTAGGAGTGACAAGAGAAAGTACCATAATTACATAACCATGTGTTTCAGGTTCTGTAAACTTGATTTGGAGGAAGAGAAATGCCAAGTTTTTATAGGAAAACTATACAGTTCTACTCGACTACACCATATATACATGCATAGAGTAAACTCAATTAGAAACGGTGGATGAGCAAAGCCAATATCTTCTTGAAACCACTCGTGATTGATCCTTAGGTTCAAACATAAGATGGGAGAACAAGTGATCAATGTTTCGGCAATAATAACTCTGCACTAATCTAAAAATGAAGGCTTTTATATATTTTGATAGCAACAGACCATACTCCACTTATCCAAATAAAAAAACAGCTACCCAAATAGCCTTAATGCCATAATCTTATTTCAAAAGGCCGCACTAATATACAATTTAAGCTCTTTACATACACACATGATATAGCTAAAGCAAAACTTCGAATTACAAAGGCAAAAAAGAACAAAAAATCACAGGGGAAAAATGGAAACAAGAGAGTATATCATCAGTAACTTATGTCAACATTTTAGAGGAGACATGTCGAGAAACATTGAGAGCGACCCACTGCTCAGCAACATCTACACTGGTGGCCAAAGAAGAGAGCATATCACTAGGAATTTCGACCATGACTTCAATCCCGGAGTTACCTAGAGCACCCAAGATGATCGCATCGGCATCAGCATCGAGAAGAAACTGCAGCAGACATGCATCATACATAATACATCTAACGGTTCAAACAGAAAACCAACCTCGACGGTGGGGTTGCCTCTACTGTCGAAGGTCTGACGGGCATGGATGGACTTGATTGTGGCCATAGCTTACCACGGTGGGGTTGCCTCTACATCATTCCGCAATCTCATGCTCTTCTCCTAGAAGAAGCGTTCCTCAATCTGGGCGTTAAAGAAGTGATTGAGCGCCGATAAAGGAATGGTGAAGTGGAGCGAGCGCGGTGGAGTGAAGAGATTTGAGATGCGGAGCAGCTGTTCAGGGGTGGCTGATCTGTTGAAAGAGGGACGGAAACGACGCCGAGTGATTAAGCGCCGATTAAGGAGTGGTGAAGTGGAGCGGGCGTGGTGGAGTGGAGAGATTTGAGATGCGGAGAAGCTGTTCAGGGGTGGCGGACCTGGTGAAATTGGGACCGAAACGCGCCATTTTCGCAAGCTAAAATCACTGTGTGTTACTGTAGAAACCACGGAAGAGGCTTTTATAATATATAAGAGAGTTATAGAAGTGATGTTGCACTTCAAAAAAATGTCATCAAAGACACAAATAATGAAGTGGAAAGAATAATCACAATAAGATTTGAGCACCATGCTTAAAAACAACAAACTTAGGTATGACAAATTACATCAACTACGCCTCTTGATGTACTATACAATTAATAAGTAAACATTAAATACTAAAAAAACAATTGCAGTTCCTCAATTCAAAATGAACAATTAACAACAAACGAAAACAAAATGTCACACGCAACAATAACCTTGATTGGAATGAAGAATGAAATTAGAATGTATGAATTTGGTAGGTAAGAAATTTTGTTACATCTTAGAGTTGCACACACTGTTGATTATAAATTATATTAGAAAATCTCAAAATTTTATTCTATATTTAAATATGCGTTTTAAATTATATCATCTATATTATGAATTGAAAATAATTTTTTATATGTGAACATAAAAAAAACTGTACATATTTGACAAAACAAAAATATGGACCTTTTTAGAAAAATTGTTCAAAAGGAAAATATGGTGTGAAAAATATTGCATGTATGTTTATGATTAAAAAAATTAATTAAACTTACAACTGATAAAGAATGTATAAAGCAAATGGTAGAACTATCCATACATAGGAATTTTTTTTAATATAACATAGAATTCATCTGATGGAAGATGGTCTATTTATATAAATGAACCTACCAATATAATGTAGGATTCATCTACTGGAAGACATTATCTTTTTAACTAATTTTGGTCTGTAACATTGTACACGTATATATAAAAATGAGACTAATACTGAAAATATGGTAACTAAGTTTGTATACAATATGTAAAATGTGTGTTCTATAAGTCGTTCTCTAAGTCGTTGTCTAATGAGGTCTTGTTAAATAATAATAATAATTTTAAAAACATTAATCTATTGGAAGTATAGTGTGTATATACTTTTCAACCCAAAGTTATGTAATTTGTCTTTGTGATATATGCCAGGTATACGACATTATTTACTAAAATACTAAATATTGTGGATAAATTCTAATGAAACCAAAATGGCTGTTTTTAAGTTTAGTAATAATTTTAAGTTGAAATTTAAAATGTGTCAGTAGGAAGAAAATATATGGAGGTAGTTTTATTTTTTTATTTAAAAAGAAAGGCCTTTTAAGATGTAGGATAGTATATGTGAAGAATAACCTCGACATTTCCAGAGCAAAATAAGAAAGGGATGAACCTTCAAGGATCCTCCAATGTCAAAAATTTTATAATCTGAACCTCACTTCCTCAATGGACGAAGGGTTTTCCTTTTGGAATTAAGTTTAAAAAATCCCATTCCCTAATTTTTTTGGATGTCACATACAATCGGATGAAAACAGCCGAGGAAAATGGCAGTAAATTGTGTCGGCCGGTGTTTTGAAGGTTGCTGGAAGAAAAGGCGTAGAATCCCTGGATAGTAGGATTCCTCAAAGAAGGTGTTTAAATGGTTTGCAGGTAAGTGCCGATTATTCTTTCTACTCCTTCGTTAACTTCTCCTGATTGTAAGTCTGTTTACAATAATCATTGTCTGGGTGGGTGAGAAATCTGTTTACACTCGTGGAGTATATTTTATGATGGGATTTATTTTGAAATATTAGTAAGTAGTTAAACGTTATCTTATGGATGGTGTGTTATAGATACTGGTGGATTTATAATCTGAAAAGCAGTATTTTAATATTAATTCTACATTTGTTAGTAACTCAGAAATATTTGTAAATTTGCCAATTACATACCTTTGAAATGGAAGAAAATGGATGGCAAACTTGTTAATTACATTTTCTATGGCAACGTTGAACAGGTGAATCTGCTGAAGGAATATGCAACTTGAATGCAAGGGCGGAAATTTCATTTGGAATCCTTGATGCTGTAAGTCTCGTTATGCTTCTGGCATTTAGTAATGAATCATACATGTTGGTTGTTCTTTCTCATCCAAGTTTAAATGTACATTGGAAATACTGTATTTTGGTTCATGACTGGTTATGAAAGATGGATTCATAAATGAAGACAAACAGTTTAATTTTTGGTTGAAAGGGAAGAAACATTACATATGTACTACTGAAATATGGTTGTAAGATGGCATGGTAGGCATTATAGAAAAATACCTGAGTAGTAGTAGAAGAAAGTACTGTGTTGGATCCCAAAAGACATTAGCTGGCCTTGGAAATTATGGTTGGTAAGTCAATGTTAGTAATTTACTGTGTACAAACAGGAAATCACCTCTGAGATGGTTGCTGTGCTTGTAGTATTTTGTTACTTCTTGTGGAACTCTAGTTCTGCATTTATGCTTTTGTTAGGTAGTTGAGGTCTTATGCGGTGATGGGTATGTGGTAGTTTAAGCTGATAAAGGGTAATTGCCTAATTGGAATTGTTTGTGAACTCTTTGTTTGATTCTTTGGATCGAGAAAATCAGCTCAAACTACCCACCCAGGATGCATGTTTTGATTTTTATGTTTTGTCCCAGTTGGTTTAGGTGAATTAGTATTTCACCAGATACTAATTATTTCACCAGGTGAATTAGAATTTTTCCATAGAACAATGGCTTCAGTTGGATTGAACTATTTTGCGACCCTTACCTAGACTTGCACTGGGGAGCTGAGTTGTCTTTGACTTCCTGCTTTTAGCTCATCCCTTGTTTATGTGGATTGATACTCTGTCATGTCGTGGGTCGAATGGAGATGCGTTTCATAATTATCATTTGTGCATTTTTGTTTGCTGAAGGCCTTCTATGTGGATATTCTGTACTTGACACCTGGAACTGTTATCAAATTCTACAATCTTATCTGATTTTGCATTCAGTTCACGTTACTGATTTTCCTCATTGATGTATCAGGTATTTAATCCCAGAACTCGGACCGTGCACCCTCCAAATTACATATTCTACGCACACAGATCTGAGTGTCAAGTTTCAGTCTCATCGTAGCAGGTATTAATTTGTAGATGTGTTTCCCATACGGCTGTTACATGTGCAACACAACTATTGCTAAGCCTTTTCACCGATTGTGGGTGTGAATCATGTTTTTCCACCAAACAAATTTTTTCTACTATATATATTAGTAAGCATATGTCATTTTTTAATTTTCTTTACTCTGGTCTTATTAGGCCTTCCCTTTCTGTAAAAAAAAAATGATTTTAAAATTCTGTAGTTTTTAGCCTGACTTATTGGGACATCTTAAGTTCATCTACCAACATGTCTGGACCTTCTTTCTCGTCTCACTGGGGTTACCCACACCTTCTTTCGAATGCATTAATGAATAATCAAAGTTTAAAGTTATGGTCCTGCCTGCTTCATACTTATTATGTGGTTGGTTTTTGATGCACGATGATATGTTGTTTTTGCGGGTTAGGATTTGTTGTTTACCTGATGATCTTTGGAGGTCCATTTAGAAGTGTAATAGCATACTTTGATTTGTTGCAGGGACTATACTAATCCTCTCCTTCCAGTTGCTCCCTCACCAATTCATCCTACTGGTCAGGTATGCAAATTCTTCAGCCCTTTTAGTAATACATTAGAACCATCCGTTGGTTCTTGATTTGTAAGTTGTATCTGGAGGACTGCATGTGCGAATCTGCCCTCTGTATTTGGGAGGTTCGGGTCCCCTTTGTTCAGCTCTTTCATTGGTGTAGGATATGGCATAATGCTTCGATTAGGCACATTAAACTCGTGTGGTTAAGTTTATGAGGTTTTCATGTTTAAAGCTTTGGATGCTATCATCATTAATCTGCTCTTTGTGCTGCTACTAAGCTGTAAAAGAATGACATTCTTTTTTCAGTTTAGTTTGGCTTGGATGGGAAGAAATTGGAACATGAGAGCAATGTACTCCTTGCTTGAATTGAGAACATGCAGTATGCAGTTACATTGGAAGTTCTGCACATGGTACAACCCCTTAATTGCGTGGACCTTGTAGATTACTTTTTTTATTTTTCTACATCTTATTAATAGTGTTCTATTTGATTTCAGGTATTTTCTTCTTTTGGACCTGCATTAAAGATTGCTATATTTGATAAGAATGGTGGTGTTCTAGCATTGATTCAGTATCCTGGTAATAATTACTGCCCATTGCATTCAATTTGAATTGTTTTGTGTATAAGCCGATTAGTTTTAGATTGTTTTGTCCCTCTTAATTTAGTAATTTAAATTTTAAGTAATGTGCAGTTCTGACATTTGGAATAAGCAAAGCAAATAAATTCAGTAGAAACCATGTTCATGTGTTTGGAATTCATGAGAGATTTGAGTTTAAATTTTTTCTGAGAATTCCAACCCGAACACAAAATAAAGCTGAGAATAATGAATTTGGAAGAGGATTATATAGCATACCTGATCATCCTAAATTTTGGAATATCTCCTTGTATACTACATTGACTGTAGTATTGCTGGTTCATCCTTCTTTGTCGCAAGCCAATACTTTCAATCCCCTTCTACTCGTTACTCTTGAGATAGCAACATAGAGCTGTCCATGAGTGAAAACTGGCCTTGACAAATACAACCCAACTTGTGAGAGAGATTGTCCCTGGCTCTTATTAATAGTCATACCAAAACATAGAGCCAGGGGGAATTGTCTACGTTAAAAATATTCTCATGGGTGGGTGAGAATCAAATTGGGTGTATTTACAATTGTCTACCTTCTTCCAGGAGAAATTTAATAATAAATGATTTTGAATCCAAGAATTTTTTCTATATCTTTGGGTGTAAGAACTCCGACTTTCAGATTGAAGTTACTTTTCTCTGATACTTGCATTCATTTGACAATACATCCTGCCGATTTTTTAATATTATTTTGGTAAATCAGAGTAATTTGACCTCAGTTGTCGTGAAGAAGTCTCAACTTGCTTATACTGAGATGTTCTGCTAAAATGTTTATTGAGGTTGATTATTGTAGATTTGATTATAGGTGTACTTAGGGTCCCCTGCTCCTTTTTTCCTTTTGGAATACTTCATTGCATCTTTATTTGTTATGATATGAACCTCATTGTCTAATTGATTGCAGCTGCTAATGTTGTTGTGATTGCAACTGAGAAGAAGTTACCATCTATCTTGGTTGATGAAACATCTGTAAGTTTTCGTGACTCTTCTCATGATATCGCGATAGTTACTTGTTGTCTACTTTTGTAGGAATTGCTATGTTCTGTTGAATTTTTCTGAGCTGTAATTCTTTTTTTTTGTTAATATGTTAAATTTGTTGCGACCTCTTACTCAAGTTATTAGTCTTTGAATGTCATTGATTTGATTGTTCAACTTTTCTGCCTCAGTGAATGGATTTTATTGTTTCAGGTGAATAAAATTCAGAATGTGACCTCAAATGTTGGAGTTGTGTGCATGTATACAATATGATTTTGTGTATAACATTCATGTCCTATATTTCTCATTGTTGTGTCTTCTCCATGTTTCTTGTAGGTGTAAATCTGTTTTCTATCATGCTCCTCTAAGCATGAGCTTTGTATTGGTGCATTTGAAGTTAAAGATAGATGTGGGATTAGTCTAGATATGATATTCTGCTGTATATCATGGGGTTGAATAGTTAAGATATTACTTTTCCACGGTGCATAATGTTTTGTTTTTGTGAAAAAAATGTGATTTTTCTCAACTGAAGAAAGTTTGTGTTATATTTATATTTGTCATTGGTATTGGTTATGCATTATCGAACAAAAGATGGTTTATAAGGTAGAACTATGTGTTGTATCCGGTAAATTATTTTTCTGTCTGTAATTTGTATCGGTTCTGGGTATTATAAGTTCATTATGTTTCAAGACTGGTTTTGAATCTTCTCGACTTTAGTCGGTTATTTCAGGATGCTGCTATTTTTATGCTTTTGAAAATGGGCACTTGGTTTTCTTCTTTTTTTCATATACATGCTGATTATAATGTTCATCTTATCATGTGAAATGCAGGCTTTGCTTTATGCTGTTAGGTTGGGTAAATAAACTATTCCAACAGCAGCAGCAACAGTAAATTGGGTTCTTAAGGATGGCCTTGGATATTTGAGTAAGATACTGTTTTCTAATTTTGGTAGGCATTTCTATGTGAATCCCAAGGGTTGGAGGTTATTTGTGGATGTTTTGGAAAATGCAGGTTATGGATTGGAGATTTTGACTCCTGCATTTCCCCATCTCTTTGTTCCTATCGGTGCTGCTGCTGGAGGAGGAAGATGAGCAGCTGCTCTTATCCAGGTGATTAAATTTTTTCTCAGTAGAGCTACATAACTCTTATGTTATTTAGTTCCAGATGAGTAGCTGCATTTTGTTGTGGAAAAAATCAGTTGCTGACTTAATTAAAGTAATGCCACTAACTTTCTACTTGGAAAGAGAATAAAAGAAGCGTAGATTAGAAACTTCAGTTCTATCTGATCATTTCCCCTAAAATACCATCATTAGCATCTTGTTTGGCGTCCATTGCAGTAAATTATTACTACTCCCAGACTCTCAATTTTTTCTAAATCTGAACAGGAACATAATGGAAAGTTCATAATTAACATACATTATTATTTCAAATTCTGGAATATTTCCTTGTAGACAACATTGACCGTAGTATTGGTTGTTTGCCCATCCTTATCACAAATCAAAACCTTCAATCCCTTCCTGCTTGTAACTCTCGACACAGC
>JAULKJ010315905.1:0-10712 GCA_032355405.1 Rubia balearica | reverse complement strand
TGCTATTTTTGAAAGTGCAAATATAACCCTACATAATGAGATAAAGTGCAAATATAACCCTGTCCGGTAACCTTCCGTCGCACCACCGTCGGACCGCCACCTGACCACCGCGGGTCGCCGGAAAATCATGTTTTTCCGGTGGTTCAGCGGCGGTCCGGTGGTGGTTCGACGGTGGTCCGGAGGAATTCTCATCAGAAGGTTATATTTGCACTTTCTTCAATTAGTCAGCGTTATATTTGCACTAAAAATTATCTCAGAGTTATATTTGCACTTTCTCAAATACATAGGGTTATATTTGCACTTTGTCCTAAATATTATACAAGATCGTGCATCGTTTTCTTCGATGTAACGACGATGGAAAGAAATGTTACATAATTCAAAACTGAACAAGAATATTTTAGATTATCTTAACCTTAACCTTAATCTCAATCAAATATTAATTAAGCAAACGCAATTAGAATCAAACAAAGGGTGAACGGCAATTGTGTACTTAGAAAGGACAAAGCTATCCACAACGATAAAATCTAGAAGAAAATGGTTATCACAATTTCTTGGAAAATTTCCACTTGTGTTCTAGTGTAGAAACTGTAATTAAATGAATATTATTAATCTTAATCATTCTTCTTACTGGTTTGCGCACGTGACATTATTTAATAATATGGCGTGGTGGATCCTATTTGAATTATGTTTTTTTATCTGATTTAAGCTGAAATAAAATTAAGAAAACGGGTTATAAAAAATTGAATGGAGTTAAATTTCATCAATATCGATATTGAATGAAGTTAAATTTAACTTCCTTATATTGTTCAACTGAATGAACACTATAATGCCAACACCATCACCTACATATTAATTAATGTCAACACCAGTGAATCAACACCAACACCGTCATACATGGTCATTATCGATGAGTAGTGGCCGACTTAAATTTGACTTTATCAACATGCTTTCGATCGGCCAGAGCCTTCAATCGTTCAGATGGCATTTACGAGCTTCTAAAAACATAGGGAGAAGATGGAGGTGCTGGGAGGGCGTGCTAGAGAGACGACAACGAAGAAGAAAAGAGAGGAATTGACACATGGGAAAAGAAAGAAGAGAAGAAGAGAAGGTAAAGCAAGGGGTTGGGGAGGATTAAAAATTTTTACCGGCAATTGAATAATATAACTTTAATCGCCATTAAAACTATATTTTTAACGACATGCTAATCATGTTCCGACGTTGGAGCTACTTTAAAATTTTCTTGTAAAGTATTTTTTAAAACTTTTGACGCGAAATAGCCTTTTATGGGAACAGTCGTAGCTTATTCTTATGTACTAGTTTACATAGGAGCAGGCTATACAACTCTTGGAAGAAGCAATATCATTTTAATTTTTTTATGATATTGGAAACAAATAACATATACTTCCGTTAATTCTCAACATGGTCATTTTCGTATTCTTGCCTTTTGAATGGCTTTTTGATATTTTTTCCCCCGGTATTTGTTTGAAATTAATGCTTGTTAGAAATGGAACACATTATTTCATAAAGATAGTGTGCTAGGTTGTTCCACGACATATTTTTGGCTTCAGAAATGGCAACTAAGAAAAATAGAAAGAAAACGCGTTTAAGTTTGGTATCTTTGTTCTTATTATCAAAAGACTAAATTATTTTTTCCCCCAACATTTATCGAAATATCATCTTTTGGTCCCCCGATATCAATACCGCGTATGCTCAACAACCAACAAATACAAAATGATTTTTTTGATCTCCAAAGGTGGTTTTCAGGTAAAGTCAAAGGCAAAATTGGTCGAAAATCTGAAAAATAACCATTATACCCCTGAGTTAAAAAAAATAAAATAAAAAAAAGAGAAAGGTTTTTGCGAGGGTTCTGCGAATTCGGCCGGAGCCTCACCGAAGCGTCGTCCCTCAGCCGAAGTGTTCGTCCTCTTTGTTTTGCCGTCGCCTCTGCTGGAGCGTCGCCCCCTCCATCGTATCGTTGTCTCGGACAGAGCATCGTCCCCTCCGCCTTCATTGTCGCCTTCGCTGAGAGCTAGCCCTTCCCCCGCTCCGATTTCTCTCTTTCGCCATATATCCTTGAATCTGCTGTGTAGATCCACCACCACCGCGCGAAGTAGATCGAGTGCGCGTGGCCGCGAAGAAGCCTTTCGCCACGCACGAATTGACCTTCCAGCGCGCAAAGTAGCCCTTCCGCAGCACCGAACGTTTGGGGGAGACGGTGACAGGCAAAGAAAACGAATTGCAAACTTGTCGGAGAAGATCGCAGACGCCAGAGAAGACGAAGTTGCAGATACGCCGGAGAAGACAAGAGTTTTCTTGTTTTAAGTTTATTTGCAATTGATCCCTTCACCTTCTATACGGTCTTTGAAAATGATCCCGAATATAGAATATTTGTGTATTGATCCAGAAAGTAATTGAAAATATTTTAAAACTAGTAAAATTACAAAAATACCCCAGGTTATTTCAAAAATTCATTTCAATTTACCAAAAAACCACCTTTGGCAATATAAACTTGTTGAATGCACAATGTAGCAATTTTTAGAGGAATCAACATGACCTAGACCTAAACCTAAACGTATAGAAACTTACTGCAGTTTAGCACAATTTGTTGCAGATTTGTTTTATCAGTTTTTCTTCAAGATCTTGAAACAAAATGACCCTATTTGTTTTCTGAATTTTTCTGTAGCGAGAGAGAAGAGTGATATTATGAAAGTGTTTCCTGGTTGGAAATCTTGCAATGACACTAAAGCCTGTTATAGAACTCCCTAGAGTGCAACAAAATGACCCCCGACCGCCTGTTCTAGTAGTACTCATAACAAAATGACCCTAAAATGACCCTAAAGCAACTCTGTATGAGGAGAGGATCATGACCACTCCTTCATCCAAGCTAGGATGATATCGTGGTCCGCGTCTTCAAACAGGTCGGAATAGCACTTCCTCTCCTTCATCCAAACTAGGATATTGCGGTCGGCGTCTTCAAACAGGTCGGAACAGCACTTCCTCCATCCAAACTAGGATATCAAGGTTAAGCGACTCAGTAGCATCTTCAAACAGGTCGGAATCAGAAACAACATGGTTTGAAGCATCCTCGAACATATTGTGGTGGTCAGACGGCTCAGCAGCGTCCTCAAACAGGTCCAAATCCGAAACAGCAGGGCTTGAAGCATCCTCAGACATATCGTGGTCAGACCACTCAATTGCGGCGTCCTCAAACAGGTCCAAATCAGAAACGGCAGGGCTTGAAGCATCTTCAGACATATCGTGGTCAGACCACTCAATTGCATCATCAAACAGGTCTTCCTAATCAGAAACAGCAGGGCTTGAAGCAGTAGCGTCTTCAAACAGGTCCAAATCCAAAACGGTAGGGCTTGAAGCATCTTCAGACATATCGAAATCAAATAATAATGTTGATCAAAATCATATACTCCCTCTGCCTCTCTATAATTGGTACACTTTCCTTTTTAGATTGTTTATTTTATACTGGCACACTTTCTATTTTTGGTAAGATTCCTTCAATTTCATCCACCCATTCTACTGTTTACATTCTACCTTCAATTCCATCCACTCATTTTTCTCTCCTAAATCAAAGGACCTAAACTTATGGTGCCACTTATAAAGAAACGGATGGAGTAATTCTCCCTAGTTCAGTTGATTGAATGCAAACAACACGATACCATGATACAAAGTCGATTCAAATTTGAAGGCCCCTCTGGTGATCATAAATCATAAATTGTCCTCTTTCTCCTTTGCTTCGTTCAACAATTGATCACAGGTGATTTTTTGTCGCTCCTCACTGTTGGCATCTTCGGTTTCCTTTTCTTACATAGTCGACATTCGTGACGATGGCTTAGGTTTTCCTTTTACCACGTCATGATGAATTCTTCATTTCCATCTTTCTATTCGATCTGTTGAGTGCTTTATCTTTTTTCCCAATTGTTTCCCTTTTTGCAATCCTGAACATAGCACGCGGGGTGTTTGACAATTTTCCCCATCTTGATTTCAGGTTTGAAATGACGCCTCTAGTTGAGAAATTTAGTAAGTGCCTCATTGGTTGGCATTAAGGGTTATTCAGTGTGGTTGATCCATTTGTACATGATTCCTTAGATTGCACGTTGTTTGATTAAGCTACTTTTGAGTAATTGTGTTGTACCTGAATTTATCGTTCTTCTATTTTAGTTGTTGCATGTATGATTGTGCTTCTATTTTATATTCTGTTGGTTCCATGTTCCCCCAGTTTTATGGATTGGATGTGTATTGAGAGGGACCTCTTCTGTGGCTATGAATGTTCTGCTCATGTAGGCCAATTGTTGATTTTCTTATGCATGCACTGTGTTGTGTCCCCTCTGGAATATTTGATTGCTGAAAACTTTGTTTTGATGCAGGTTGGGCTATCTATAGTGGACGGCTGTCTGGACCACCAATTTAAAGAGTCTGTGGAGGAGAAAGATGGCTGTTGCCCCCCTGGCTATCTATAGCACGGCTGCACCAGTTGCTTGGAGTAAGACCAACATTTATTCATGCAATATAAATCACTGTGTATGTGTGTGTGTTTATTCTTTAATATTTAAATTGAGTTTTTTTGGGTTGTGTGGGTTGAGGAATGAAATGATAATTAGCATGGATGAGAGGATTTTCTGTTTTGGGAAGCCTTTTTTCCCCCAATTTTTGCTCCCAAAATTTAAAAACCCTGATATGTTGATGGAGAGGTACCTAAGATGTTACATCTATTTTATGTGCAATCTGGTTAGTAACATTCTGAATGTTGGAAATGCATTGCTATTACCGTTACTCTGTGTCTGTGCATGTTTTTCCCTGGAGATTTTGTGAATTATTTATCTTGTTTTAGGTTTATTTGGTTAGAATTTTTTTTGACTTAAAAAGAAAAATGTCAGAATGTTTATTTGTTAATTCTAATGGAAAGGTATGCACAATGTGGTCAGATCTAGTTCTTTAGGATACAATGCTACTAAAGGATAGGATGAATGGAAAGGAATGTCTTTTGTTTGTTTAAAGTTAGATGCTCGAGATTTAGTATTCAAAACAAAGTCTATTATCTGTGTTCCCATATGCATGGGTTATTAGTCTATAAATTACTTTTTAGAGATAACATAAGTTCACATTTTGTTTCACTGATTAATAAAATAATTTCTCATAGTTTTCTTCATGATGTATGTTGGTATAACCATCTTCTTAAACTGATATTTCAAATGTTTTGTAGGTTTGCTGATGTATTTAAATAGCTTTGTAACAGAACATAATGAGGGATATCATTGATGTTCTTGTAATTTCAATTCCTATCAGGCCATGCTTTTGAAGCTCATATATACGCTGAAAATGTTCCAAAAGGATTTCTCCTTGCAACTGGTGTTCTGCGTCATTATCAACTGGTTCAAGTATCACCAGCATGTGCGGTGACATCATACTGGTCAGCATATAAAGCATGTCAACGTATAATGAGTTAATTTTCCTTGCATGGAGAGAATTTTAAAGTAAAATATAACATTAAAGCTTTTCACTTGCAAACATAAATAAAACTGTGCTGTTGTGAGGTCTGTACTGATGGAGTTCTAGCTTTTTTTTACAGTCAGACGCCCTATATTTACCATATTGCTCTACTGTCAACGTTAATCTCATTAGCTTTTCTTCTAATGTTTTGAAATTCTCATTTCCAGTTGATGTGGTTTTTGCAGTTAGAGTTGAGACTGGAGTTGAGCAAGGGGGTGCTGTGAGTGTGCACTACGATCCTATGATTGCAAAACTTGCTGTCTGGGGAGAAAACTCTGCTTCTGCTGTAATTAAGACGAAGAATTGTTTGTCTAAGTTTCAGGTACTCATGCCTACTAACTGCACTTTTCTATATCGAAGTTCGAGTCTGGCACATGTTCCATTTCTATAAGAAAACACAAATTTCAGTTCGAACTGCCAAGATGATTTGCTAATCTTAAACAATATAGTTTGAATGTTAATTGTAGTGACTTTAAACAATTTTTCCTTCTCAGCTTTCTGAGATAAATCATGCCTGCTCAATTCTCTAACTGCTACACGACCAACTTTCCCTCTGAAAAACAGTAATACCAGTCGAATATGCAAGTTCACCAACCTTCAGTAGTGCCAAGTGAGCCTTCTGATTTGTCCATTAGTGACTCGAGTAATGTGGCAAAGGAGAAAAATGATTCTAATTCAAGTGGAACTGAGGATGGGGAATCATTATCCGAAGATGAGCCAACAACTGAAGATGAAAAAAGCTGCTAGGAAAGAGAACAAGAAGAAAGTTAAAGAAGAGAAGAGAGAGGCTCGGAAAAATAAAATCCCAAAAGCTGTGAAGAAGAAGAAGAATTTAGCAAAAGCCACGAAGAATAGATGATCAGGTAAGTCTTTTTGTATTGGCCCCATGAAGAAGTTCACATTGACAAGCTTTCATTTTTTGGTTATGGACTTGCTTGTTTTATTTATATTTTGGATATCTGAACAGGTCGATAACTTTTCAAGTACGTCATTGTTATCGTTTGCTTTGTTTTGTTGCTGTGATGGTAAATGAGCTCCCGTTTTTATTCTCGTAGGTGTCTTCCCTCCAAACGGTTTTGAATGGTGGACACAAGGATAAGGACAAACAAATTGTTCATTTGACGGAGATGCTTAAATGGTCCTTGCTACTGACAGTTTTTAAGTTCTTGTTACTGCATCTGAGAGCTGTTGCAAACTTGCAATGCCTTGCTACTGTACCTGTGAACTATTTTTCCATCAGTTATGACCATCAATCATTCCCCGACATAAATCATTGTCGAGCACGGTTTATTTCATTCAGTGATTGATGTCTCAGGGTTGTAGCATTGATGAGCTTAGAGCTTCTTTCAGTTGTGAACTTCTGCTCAGCCTCGCTGACAATAACAAGCTGCTGACCTCTGTACACTTGCACATTACCGAGAAACTCTCTCTACTTTGATCCTATTACCACAATTCACCAGTTCACATTTTGGTGTTGGAACTGTACTTTCCTGATGTTGGAAGGCTTGTTTTTTCTCTCTTTTGTATTAGTGCCATCAACCATTTCAAGTATTGTGAGAATATGAGCAAAACAGGAGCTCGAAGGCTCTTAAAAATTACACGTCATTTCTTATTTAACATCCCACTTGGGGAAGATCCATTCAGAGTTTTTGATGGAGTTCAGCATTGCAAGTCTACAAGAATGCACCTGTTGTTGTATGCATTACTCGTTCTATATTTAAGGTTTTTTGAGGCTTAAAATTTAAATTCTTGCTTGATAAAATGAGGTGTTGCTACTGCACAGATGGGGATAATTTCAAGAAATCTTCCGAAGTCCATAATCTGCAAGGCTTAAGGTTTCTGCACTTTTAAATTCTTTGTAGTCAACAGAATTGCACCAAAAATACCGAACTTTTTAGCCTCGCGCAGGATTAGAGTCCTAGTGCCATAATGAAGCACATAGAATAGGCTGACAAACACTTTAATCTGCACTTTTTTAACATGTTGTTTGATTTAAATTCATAATAGGTCAACATAAAGTTTAACAAATCAGTGATTGAAAGAAATAAGGAGGAGTTATTTTTTTTGATGAAAAGGACTGAAATAGTATTACAATTGTTCCAACTATCGGCTAGGAAGCTCTCACGGCTGCACCATAATAATTTGAAAGTATACTGAGCGACCATATGATTTTTGACATGGTACAGATATGACTAACTTATTTGTTACCATATCATAAGTATACCATGCAAAATCGTTGACGAAGAAGTGAATGCAGTTTTCCTTGATATCCGAATTGGCTACTGAACAAGAGATGGAATGAGCACCATTCAGAAAGAAAACGCGACCATCGATACTTTGAACCTGGTTCCACGCTCCATTTGTTTGATCAAACTTATACACATCTACGAATTTAACATCGCCCGCCTCACTCCATGGATGTCTTGATATCTGAACCCAAAATATATCACCTTCGGATCCGATGAGATGTTTGGAGCTAGTAACCAATTTTCTAAACTTATTACGGGGTCTTCGTCCTAATTTTGTGATTTTCAATGTATCGTCCACAATCTCACACGCAACAAAGTTATGGAATTGGCCTATTCCATATATTTTCTGGTTGCACACCGCTAATTTCACAAGTCGGTCTTGCGGGTCGTACCCTAACTTCTTCCACTTTTGCCGGCCGCGGCGCCAAATTAAGGCACGGGATCTTGCAAGTGAAAAGAGGATGAGAAGAAAATTTGGTGACGTGGGTGGTGCAGTCATAATAAAATAATCCTCCTCTCTTAATGCCGTCCAGCGTATCTTTGGCAGTTTGATCTTTTCCAAAGAAGCGATGCTGAGCAAAAAAAACTCGAAATTGGTTTGGTCTTGTAACACCAACCATTCGTTGCAACTCGTCATCATCCGAATGCCGTGAGTGCTGATCTCTGGTACATGGGTGGTATAATAACTCTTCTCCAAGAAACTATAGAAAGTGCAAGCTGCGGATCGCTCCCCGTCTGCATGCGAAATCATCAACCACGGATACAATTGTGGAGTAGGGAGCTTCGTTGAGCATCCATCTTCTGCCATAATGCTTGAAATTTGAGTTATTGAAACGCTCTAAGCCTTCTATATATATGAAGGAAACTGGATTTCCAGTTCCTCTTCTTCTTTTGAATGGGATTTTACTACAATTTCCTTTTTTCCTCTTCTTCGTTTGACTAGGATTTCCTTTTTATAACTAGATTCCCAATTTCCCTTCCTCATCTACCAATATATATAGCACAGCCATGCCTGACGGTTAGACACGCCAACATGAACGGAGGAACAAATTCGGTAGTTGAGTATAGAGACTGGGGTAATGATATTCCGGTGGATAATCTAGTGATCATCCTATCAAAATTGAAGTCGATGGAGAATTTGGAGCGATTTGCAGCCGTTTGTCCAAAATGGCGTCTCGCCAACGCCTACTACAAAGATGGAGCTATTCAGCATACACCGTGGCTTATTGCAAAAAAGCTCATGGAATCTGGTGTCACGGTGCACCTCCCCTTGGCGGACATCCCCTTTTCCATCGACATTCATATTGGTGACGTGATGAGTGGGGCTTTTATTCTTTGTTCTAAACATGAGTGGCTGCTAATGAGTAAAGGAACTAGGGTATTTTTTTTCAATATCTTCTTGAAATCCATAATTAAGTTGCCCAAACTACCCAAACCTAGCGCCAAATTTAGTGGTTTTACTTTCGCTTCCAGTCCTACTTCAAAAGATTGTTTAGTGTTTGGCTTGTCACCACATTCGTATTCAAAGCGTAAATTTTGTTGCGTTAGTGTCTCTATTGGGGACAAAGATTGGAAGTCGAGAAATTACAATCATCTCCGCAATGACCTTTATCCATGCAGTAGTAGTCCAGTTTATCACGGAGGGAAGTTTTATTCTGTTTGGAGTGGAGGAATATTGGTGGTTTTCCATCACAAGCTAGAACCAGATACATTTTCGATTTTGGGAGCAGAGAGAGTTGCAACGCAGGTAAGGAAGGACAATTGCCTATTAGAGGTTGATGGCGAGCTGTTTATGGTGTTTACGACCGAAATGGGTCGCAAGGTTTTCGTTTGCAAATGGGATGATTCGAACCAAATTTGGCATAAAGTTGATGATTTAGGAGAATACATGTTCTTTGTGAATGATAGAACGACCTACGCAAAGAAGACCACGGCCCCGAATATGAGGAACAAGATATATTTTTCCTATTTGGATGTAATGAAGGGAGTGTTTTACTGCTTAGAAAGCGAAAGTTTTCAATCGGAACACAGTTTAAGCACAGAGGCTATTCTCGATAGCTGTTGGATGGATCACACTAGTACCCTCGAATGGGTTGAAAAGTGCACAAATCGCTTCGAGTTGGGTATGAATAATGACTACGATGGTGATGATGGCGATGAGGACGATGACACCTTCACATCAGTTATGGGAGATGAAGATGACATAGACGCGCTGTATCCGGTGTATGTCGAGAATGTCCAAGTCCAAGTTGGCGCCGATTATGATTATGATGATGACGATGATGATGATGATGACGACGATGTATATTATGATGCTGTTACTGGTGGTGGTGATGATGATGGTGCGAATGATGCATCCTGTCATAATGGAAAATGTGATGAAGTGGTTTCATCGCCATTTTCATGCCCCTTTGACGCAGTGTATGCATGCGCTGCTGCTGCTTTAGTTTGGTTTCCAAAAATTCAACTTGTTCAAAAGTTTATTTTTCAACTCAAATCTCTCTCAACTCCTTTTACACATTAAAAATGTGTAGCACTTGGCTGTTGTCGAGCTTTTGTAAAGTTGCAATCCTTATTTGTGTTTTCTGTTTCCAAATTTACTAAAAGAAAATAAGTCGATTTCAGTTTGTGTTTTATTGCAACACTAGATAGAGTAGTTGCACAACCCGGATTCAAATCAATCCATCTCACCTGTCCAAACAATTCAGTAAAAATGGCGTCCACTTCTGTTTCTGCGGGTGGCCTTGTCCGTCATCGGATGTGCTTGCTCCCATGATTTTGATGTCAATTCTATAAGACCAGAAATTCTATATTCGTCGTTTTCTCCTCCCTCCGCATCTCCATAAACTAGTGCCTCGGCCACGATTCCAGCAAACAGAACCATCCAGTACCTGAGAATTTGAGTCGATAAATTCATCCTTTTCTTGACATCATACAGTAAAATAGCTATAAACGACACCA
>JAULKJ010315895.1:0-10712 GCA_032355405.1 Rubia balearica | reverse complement strand
TGTCACCATATTTGACACTACATACAAAACAAACAAGTATAACTTGATTTGTGCACCAATAGTTGGAATCAACAATCGCTGGAAGATCAAAATGTTGGCCTGTACGTTTATCGCAAATGAGTTGGTTGATACTTTAGTATGGCCTCTTGACACATTTAAGAAGTCTATAGAAGGGAAGGAATCTCTCACAATATTCCCAGATCAAGATTCTGCAATAGGCAGAGTAATACATGAGGTAATCAATAAAAATTACAACTTCTAAAATTTATTACTTACAAATCTGATCATTCAATATGTTCAGTTAGACACTGCATATGTTAGCTTACAAGCTGTATAAGTTAGCTTACATGAATGATTAGTTACTTAAAAATTAGGTATCCTGAAATTGTAATAATTTTTTTGCCACAATGTTCAGGTCTTCGAGAACACAAACACATGTGCTCATGGCACATTTAAAATATGCAAACCAATATTAAGGAAAAATGAAGAAATTGAATCGTTTATAAATGGTTTGGACAATTGTATGAAAGGATGTGCACATCCAGCTAATTTTGAAGAGATGTGGAACTCTATGATTGCAAACTACAAGCTAGAAAATAATACATGGTTTCAATGGTTGTACGATACTGGTGAGGAATGGAGCACAACATTTAGTAAATATATCTTCTTCGTGGGCATTCTATCATCACAAAGAAGAGAAAGCACCAACATCTCCATATCCTTCAGTGCCAACAAAATAACTACACTCACTCATGTAAAGTCCATATTTAGTTAATTGGCAATTTATGGAAATTATATAAATATGGTTTAGTTTGTGTTGAAACATTAAAAGGAAAGTGATGCTCGACAAAAGGAAATTCATGGCCATATATTTTTTTCCCGATTGATGAATACGATTGATGAATATATCAATTCCTATATTTAAGGGATTATATGTGATGAGATTGAGATTGATATGAATTAATCCCTATCTTTGAGGAATTGGATTTGATTAGATTTGATTTGAATTAATTTCTTTTTTCAAGTGATTAGATTTGGTAATTCCTATCTTCATGGGATATGATTGCAATCAGAATTGGAGATGGAATAGGGTTTTTTTCGCACAAAACTTCATGCGTGAGACTGATATAAATAGAAGACAATTTGGGTGAAGCAATTGACGAATTTAATTGAAGAAATCTGCATCAATGTTTTCTTATATTTCGAGAGTACCCATGAGTTATTGGTCTGTATTCCAATGTGATCTTAAATTGTTGAGCAAAGTTCATAATCTTATACCTTAGTTCCTCGAGAGGAGGAGGTCCAGGTTTGACAACTTTCGAGGACAAAGAGAGTCTGATCAAGGAGGACTGATAACAAGGGGAACTTGCAAAATCCATAGCTGTAATTAGTAAAGATAAATGTCGTTGTATGGTGTACTATGTATTGTTGTCTTTCTGATTAGTGTATTTATTCTCAACTAGGCAAGGTCTCGCGGATGTAGGTGATTTCACTGAACTTGGTAACCAAGTCCCGCATGTCAACTTTTACGTTTAAGCATATATACTTGGATATGTTGAAACTAATTGTAAGATTAAATTTGATACTTGGTAAAACTAGAATTTCAGTTGGTATTAGAGTTAAGTCACTTGTTTTACCTTGTTTTTTACAAGGAAAGTGTGATTCAGTTTTATCAATAGCAACCAAAGAAAGAGCTTTTGTGTTTTGGTTACCACTACTGGAAGGAAAAAATTACAACTACTAAAAGACCAGCATTTTAGTGTTCATAAATTCACTAGATGAATTGGTTTGGCACTATGTTGAAACATAATGGAAACCCTTAGTTGCTGGAAATTCTGAAGGAGGAGAATCTAGTTCTAAAAACCAGCAGTTAGGCCTACAGAGTTGTGGACAACAGATGAACAAAAGGCTGGATTAGCGAACTCCAGAGCATTAGATGGCATGTTTACAGCGGCAGATGAAAATCAGTTCAAACTCATTTCTACGTGTCATCAGGCAAAGAAAGCATAAGATATCCTACAAAAGGTGCATGAGGAACAAGTCATGTACATGAATCAAAGCTACAAATGTTAGCCACGAAATTCTAAGAGTAGAAAATGGAAAGAGATGAAACTATTGCAGCGTTCAATGGAAAACTCAGAGACATCACCAATATGGCATATCAGATGGGAAATTTTTACAAAAATTCTAAGATGATGAAGATGATGCTAAGATCACTTCCCCTAAGATTTTCCATTAAAGTAGCTGCAATAGAAGAAGCAAGGGGTGTGGCCATAGTGACTTTGGATGAGCTGATGGGATCACTACAAACATATGTGATGACGTTGGAACATCCAACAAAGAAGGAGCTGGAATTCAAAACTTCACCATCAAGAAACAACTATGAAGAGGATAGCGATGATGTAGATGAAGAACTTGCTCTTATCACAAAGACTTTCTCAAGAATGCAGAAGAAAGTGTTAAATAAGAATCCTCATGAAAGGTTTAATAGGAACAGATCACGGTTTCAAGACTCTGGCAACAAACGCAGGCTACTAATGGAGAAAACCCCTCAGTAATCCTTAAGAAATCATACTGGTAAACTAAGGCAGACAGAAAGGATACAATGCAGAGAATGTGAAGGGTATAAACATATTCAAGCTGAATATGCCAACACTCAAAAGAAACAAGGAAAACATACGTTACCTCATGGATTGAAGATGAAGAGGAGGAGAATGATGAAGAGGAACTAGCCAGTAATTATGTAGCTTTTGGAGCAAAACTTCATAGAGATTTAGAAGTCGGTACTGGGTGTTCCAACATCGGACATGTTGAAGTGGATCGATGTTCCAGCAGCAGTTGAAGTTTGATGTTCTAACACAAAAAAATATGTGAAGAATACTCCTCGAGCGATGATGAAGGCATGATTGTGAGAGATGAAGATGTCTATGCTATATATGAAAGATATATGAAATGTGGCTGAAAATTTTTGGTACCATCAAACTCTTGAAATAGGAGAAAAACCATTTAGCTAAAAAAATGGAGAGAGGTGGCATCTCTAGTGGAATGACTCAGAAGGGAAATTGAGCTGTTAGAATTATATCTGAATTTGATGAAAAAGAGGGTTGGAGTTGCTGAGACGACTATTAACAGATTAAATACTGGAAGAGCCAAATTAGATGACATAATCATCATGGGACAGAGTTTTGGAAATCGGCAAGGCTTAGGTTATATAAATTTTTCAACAATTATAGGAAGTTCAAAGTTGAAACTCAAAGAAAATTTGTTAAAGCATCAAATGGTCCTAATGTTCTGATAAAGGGTGTATGGAGATAAATACTGTATCTATCAAAGTCATAGAAAGGATCGTTGCTTTAAGCTACCCAAAGATATTATGAATGAACTTCAGTCCTTAGCATGTTTCAACATGGATCAAGTTCAACAACAAGGATGGTAGAAAATGTATGGATCCTTAAAGCCCCCTAAATTGTGCTTTGTTCCTCACACTTCCCTTATTGCACACTCTGGTATTCTTGGTACTTTAATAGCGGATGTTCTCGACATATGACTGGATCTCAAGAGTACATAAATTTGATCAAACCTTGTGATGGTATATTTGTTGCTTTTGGTGATGGAAAAAAACTGGGTAGTAGGAAAATGGGGCTATCTATAAAGGGATTTCCAACCTTTACCAATGTTCTATTAGTCAAAGATAAATCCCAGTATTTTGAGTTTAGCTAGTTGTGTAATGATAATATGACTGTGAAATTCCATAAAGAGAAGTGTATCGTGAAACATGGTGACGATAAAGTGCTTACTGTCATTCATTCATCAGAAAACAGCTACTTGTTAGAGCAAGAAGTGAACTGCCTAAGTGCTAAACAAGATGAAGGGACAATGCGGCACAGGAAACTTGATGACATCAACTACAAAATTCCTGTGAAGATAAAAAGATGAAAGCAGTACGAGGCATACCCATACTCACTGGTCAGAAGGCAATCGTATACTGTCCATGTCAGCAAGGTAAGCAGATTAGAGCACCTCACTTCTCCATTCAAGATATCACCACCTCCAAAATACTTGAAGTTAAGTACACCTAGCGTGGGAGGCAAGAAATATATTTTTTGTGTTCGTTGATAACTTCTCTAGATATACGTGGGTGGCATTCCTTAAAAAAATCAGACACCCTTAATGTTTTCAGAAGCCATATGATCAAATACAAACAGAGAAAGGAAACCTAATTGGGAAGATCATTCAAATTCATAGTGATCATGGAAGAGAAGTCAAAAATTCCCAATTCAATGAGTTTTATGATGATCTAGGCATTCAACATAAATTTTCCACACCTATTACTCCACAATAAAATGACATTGTGGTAAGGAAGAACATTACTTTTCAAGAGATGGCTCGCGTTATGCTAGACGAAAAAGAAACTCACAGGAAATGGTGGGTTGAGGCGGTCAATACTTCATGCTACATTATAAATAGAGTATATATCTGACCATTCACCAGCAAGACATCGTACGAAATCATGAAAAAGTCTTGATAGTTTCGTGGTGAAACCAAGTTAAAATAGAGTTTTAACAAGTATTATAGAAGGATGTGGTTCTAAATAGCATTTATAGGTTCAAAGGATAAGGAGGGATGTGAGGTGAAACTATCATTTAAATTGGGCCAATAATACCATATGTTTTGGGCTGTATTTTGAGCTGATATGTTGATCAAATTTGTGAAAACTCATGCTTTGATGATATTTTATTGCAGTTTATAATTTTGGAATGAAATTGATGAGTTGCTGCAATTATTGGTCGGGATGACCATACCGACCGATATTCTGGACATATGGAAACAGAAATAAAAGCTGGAAACTGAACGTGTTGTGTGTGTGGCATGGAAGACAGAAGAAAATGAAAATTTTTGTACAAGAAAGCTGTACATTATGATGGAATATTTTGGTGGATTAATTTTGCCAAGTCCAATTTATAAATGGAATTGGATTGCTTGAAGAATCCTAATTTTTTAGGAGATGATATTTTCATATATTTTAGATGTTGTTTTTAGATAAGGGAGAAGACAATATATATTCCTTATTCTGTGTTTTTTGGGTTGGAAACATTTTTATACTCCTCTCTTGCACAAGACTTGATTCAGACACAAGTTTTCATTTGTTTTCGCCATTAATAGATTTTTCCATCATCGTTTCTTTATGAATTTGAAGTTTAATTCATTTATGTATTCGAGCTAAATTCATCTTTTTTCGGTGAATATCAAAGAAGTACTGGTGTCGATTCTTCTTTGATTGCATGCTTGCATCGGTTGTTCTTGATTATAATGTTTATGATTGCTTTCATGCTATTAAGTAGTGGCCAATATTTGATAGCATGCTAGTTAATTTAATACCAGTTGAACCAATCATCCATAAATGTGATTTAAGTTCAATCAATGGTAGGGAACAATAGTCTTAATTTAACAATCTTACGTCAGAGTTTGTTGGTTATGAATTGGGTCTTTCTCATTTTTAATGCTGCTATCAGATTAAATCTATAGAGCATCTCTTAGGCTACAGGTTAGTTAGAGAAATAGTTGGTGAGACGTCCTCCTGATTATGGACAAGGTAAGGAAATGGTTGCTTGAAACTATAAGCAATTTGTTTGCATGCATTTAAAGTCATCTTTGCATCGAGGATCAAGATGGAAAACCAGTATGGAATTGATCGAAACCAGAATTCTCCCATCATTGTTGAATATTTTGAAATCTGTAACAATTTTCCAATTCTATTTGTTCTTATTTTTTTCGTTTTTGTTATTCCTCATCATCAAATCATTGTGTTGGTTACAAAATCGCAGGTTAAGAATTAAGAAAAATCTCGCCAATTTCTTGGGAAAATTAACTTACTTGTTGTTGTACTAGTCAGGATGATTATCCTGACCATCGAATCATAAGTTTGGAATTTGGCTTAGAGCTCGACTTATTTTTGGTGTAAATCGACGCATCAAATTTTAGCGCCGTTGTCGGGGATTGGTTTTAAGCAGTATTTTTCTTAAATTTTTTATTTGCTTCTGTTTCCTTCTTGTATATGCCTTGTTCTTCTCATATAGGAGAATTTATTTTCACTCCAAAGTTTGAGAAACTTGCACGAAGTTAATGAAACAAAGAAAAGCTTTGAAGGAATCTTCCTCATCTGAGTCAACTGCCAGCGAAGAACAACTCAACATGGCCGACGAACAGAGATGTGAAGAAGAACCAGCACCTCAGCAGATACTGACACAATTTCCCATTGTGCATTGTCCTTCCTGACATCAATTGCAACTCAAAAACTAAACCAGGTTTTATACAAGTATTACCTAAGTTCGATGATTTTCCAGGTGAGAGTGCTCATAATAATCTTGATGAATTTAATCCAGTGTGTGCGACTCTGCGACCCCAAGGTTTTTCTAATGATCATATTAGACTGTTCACATTTCCACACACTCTGCAGGGAAAAGCTCGAGAATGATTATTTGAACTTCTCCTGGGTTCAATCCGAACTTGGGAGGATCTTGAGCTAAATTTTTATAAAAGGTTTTTCCTGAGTCTAGAGCAGCTAATTTAAGAGCTGCAATTAGTGATATAAGATAATCAATTATGTCGTAAATTTCCTAACCATGGTTTTACTGAATATCAGCTCATCACTAATTATTTTTATGGAGGCATTTGATGAATTTAATTCAGTGTGTGCGACTCTGCGACCCCAAGGTTTTTCTGATGATCATATTAGACTGTTCACATTCACACACTCTGCAGGGAAAAGCTCGTGAATGATTATTTGAACTTCCCTTGGGCTCAATCCGAACTTGGGAGGATCTTGAGCTAAATTCTTATAAAAGTTTTTTCCTGAGTCTAGAGCAGCTAATTTAAGAGCTGCAATTAGTGACATAAGATAATCAATTATGTCTTAAATGTCCTAACCATGGTTTTACTGAATATCAGCTCATCACTAATATTTTTATGGAGGCACGTGTTCGATAGACAAGAAATTTTTTTATGTAGCTTGTGGTGGTAAACAAAACCATGGATGAGGCAATTGAGATCATTCTTGATATGGTCACCCTGGAGTATGATGAAAATAATGATAGATCCAGACTGGTGATGGTAGACGAAACTTTTCAAATTAATGAGGGTTAGATGCCTTCACATCCTCGATGCATGAGCCAGCTATTAAGACTTCACGAGGTTTTAAGTGTGAAATTTTCTCACAAATGGGACACTACAGTGATGCTAACCCTACTCTTCAAGATCCTCAAACCGAACAAGCTTGTTTTGGATTTGAAGATGCCCCACCCAGGTCAATAAGGTATGATCCACATTTAGATACATATAATCTAGCTAGGATGGAGGAACCACCCAAACTTCAGGTGGACCAAGAAATCTCTAGGAATATATTATACAAAACAGCCGCAGGGCGGTCGGGATGATCATCCCTCCCAGGACGATAATCCCTCCATGAATGATGTTCTCAAGAGTATTGCTTAAAGAAATGAAGTCTTGCAAAATTTAGCCAAAAACATGAATTATTTTCAACAAGAGACAAGAGATGCTATAGGAAACATTTAGCAACATATGACACAAATGGCTACAGAGATATATAAGTTGAAGTCAATCAATGGAAAACTTCCTTCCCAGGCGGAACCAAATCTGACAGAGAATGCAAGTGCAATAACCCTAAGAAGTGGGAAGGAGTTAGTTGACTATGCGCCTAAGGAAGCAAACAAGAAGAGGGATAGATAGGAAGAAGCCAAGGAGAACAAAAAAAAATCCTCTAAGGTAAACACTCAAACTATATCGTCTATTTCTAACTCAAAAGTTTATCCTCCATTCCCATCCAGGTTAGATAGAAACACGGATAAAGAAGATGAGAAGGAGATCTTGGAGGTCTTAAAAAAATATAGAAATCAACATTCCCTTGATTGAAGCTATAAAGCATGTTCCCAAGTACGCAAGATTTCTTAAATGGCTTTGTTCAAATAAGATGAGACATGGGGAAGATGCAAAAATTAGGGTAAGTGAAAATGTTGTTGCTTTCATTCAACGAAAGCTGCCACAAAAATGTAAGGATCCTGAGATGTTCTCTATCATGTGCATGATTGGCAAGATGGATATTGAAAATGCCATGTTAGATCTAAGTGCATCAATTAATGGTATGCCCTTCTCTATGTATAATGACTTGTAATTATGACCATTGAAGGAAACACGTTTCATAATCCAATTAGCAGATAGGTCTAATGCATACCCCTAGTGTATAATAGAGGATCTACTTGTGAAAGTAAATGACATGATAATTCTTGTGGATTTCTACATTATTGATATGGATGATTCATTCTCTGCTAACAAGTCCCTAATTCTTTTAGGAAGGTCATTCATGAAGACAGCGAAAACCAAGATTGATGTTGATAAGGGAATAGTTAGCCTTGAATTTGATGGAGATATAGTCACATTTAATATTTTTTATGCCATGGAACATGTAGATGATCCTGAATCTATGTTTACTCTTGATGCGATTGACCCATTAGTTGATGATTTGGAAGTATTCTAGGGATGACAAGCTTTAACAAGTACTCTTGAATGGATAGGAGGACAAGGACGCAATGTATGAGGTGGACGAAACTATGAGTGAGATTATCAAGAAATTGAACTCCGCAAAAGAGTATAGCTCTCAGAAGTTATCAATGGGGATGGCCATCCCACCTGATTTGAGCCCAGGAAAGCAGAATTTCGTCACTCATGATAATCTAATCAGTAAGCCCAACAGTTTGATTCCAGATGAGCAGATTGTTAATTTTCAGTCGACATCAGTCGGGATGATCATCCCGACCAATCGTGAACGCATTGTTCCTTCGATTGAGAAAATATCGAAGGTGAAATTGAAGACGTTACCTAAGCATCTCAAATATGAATTCTTGGGGGGAGAATGAGACTATACATGTCATGTATGCTGAAGGAATATAGCTCTTCAAAGTTGAGGGAATGACACTTTCATTGCCTCCAAATGGTTTATCTAAACAACCCAACTGAGTCTAGCCTAAGACGTTAAATAAGGGCGCTTCTTGGGAGGCAACCCAAGCTTCTTCATGATTCTTTTTTATTTTTCTGGTTATTTTTATTATTTGATTATTATTATTATTAGTATAGAGTGTGGTTGTGATTTTATTATTTTGGATGAAAAAAAAACCATATTGATTGGTTTTGATTTTTGCAAGTTTGGAAAAATTAAGAGAGAAGAATTTGATATTGAATAGTAATTTGACAGTGACTTAGGCAGAAAGAAGAGCATGGGCTGGAGCTGCAAATTGTGACAATGACATCAAATTACCCAAAAATAGCATGAAGAGGAACAATACTGGTCGGGATGCTCATATCGACTACAATTATAATGTTGATCCCAAGGCTAATTAGCCGCTCAAGGAGTATTTTCTTTTCTTTCTTTATTTTTCTCTTTAAGTTGCATTTGTTTCATTTGTAGAATATTTGCATGAAATCACATTTTTGTATTCATTTGCATATGCTATCTCTTTCTTACACAATGGGGACATTGTGTTGTCTAAGTGTGGGGGAGAGGTGCAATATCGTTGTTTTTTTTTGTTTTTCATAATTGAAAAAAAGGAAAAAACACAAAAAGATTTTTCATTTTTTTCATCATTTGAGTCAAAAAGACAGTCTTGAATTGAAAATTTGAAGGGTTGGAACGAAATTTTTTCTGTTGTAAGATGAATGATTGTTTCCCTTTTGTGAAAAAAATCATGAATTCCTTGTGTGTGTTCTATGATGATGATGAATGTGCAATAAGTCATTTGATTTGAGCTTAGATATATTGTGGGATTGAGCCTTAAAAAGCAAAATCCGTGAAAAAATATAGGCATACATGAGAAGAAAAAAAGTAGCTCTTTATATCTTTGTTGAGTGATCACATCTTAGTATTTATTGCTTGGTTTATGCCATTATTTCAAGGCTGATTTTTGTTACTTGAGCATGAAAGTGATATAGGCACTTAGGGATAATCACACTTAACCTCTACAAAATATTTCCTACCATATATCGATCCTCTAGTTTGCCTCGTTGAAGCCAAAAAAATATTTTCTTTGATATTAAAATCACTTAATATTTAGCCCAGGGCCTAAACCTTCTTTGAGCCTTTCTAAGAATGTGCAAGTAATTTTATTTCTTGTTGTATGAATCGAGTATGTATGAGGAGGTGTGTTGGGTGATTTGAGCTGAATATACGATGGAATGAGGTTTGTGTTTTCAGTATTGAAGGAAATAAATCCTTAGGGTTGCTGCCAGAAAAAATTTAGAAGTGAAAATCAGTGGGAAAAAATCAAAAGAACAAAAAAATTATGAGCAGCAAGATTAAAAAATAAAGATTGATGGTTATTATGGGAAATGAGTTCATATTTTTATGCTTATCATGGTGCATCAGTCTTGTAAGTATGAATACATGGTGGAGGTGGAGTTAGAGATTGAATTGCTAGCACATTCTTATATTTTAGCCTTGTATATCCTATATTCTACCTATTTACCCTAACCCCGTTACAACCTTGAAAAAGACCTACTCCAATTGATTTTTAGTCAAGTTTTCAAATTATACAGTGGAGATAGTGGCATTCACCAACCTGTTGTGATGCATATTGAGTGTGATTTGTGTGAATTGTCTTGTGATGATTTTGAGAGACATTGAGTGATCTTGGAGAGGCTGGACT
>JAULKJ010315884.1:0-10712 GCA_032355405.1 Rubia balearica | reverse complement strand
GCAACACGCCCGCCGCCTTAAGCCTGACTCCACCCCCCTACACCAGCCACCGCCGTCATACCCCCGCCTCCACCACCCTCCGCAGCTCAGCCTGCCTCCACCCGGTGAGTGTTGCCGGTGACCACCCCTTCACCGCGCCACTAGCTCCCCCACAATCAGCCGCCCACTGAGAGCTGCTCGTCCATCATCTGCTCCTCTGCCCGGTTCAGACGCTGCCATCAGCCTGGTTTAGACACCGCTCCTCCGCCCGGTTCAGATGCAGCCATCCACTCATTCGCTTGGTTCAGACGCCGCCGTCCACCAAGGTTTCCACTTTCCAGACTGTATTGTTTCTTTTCGATAGGACTTGTTTTCTATTGCTGTTATAAATATCTGTGTGCATTTCATCATTTTTGGTCAATGCATTGCTAATCGTGACTTTGCTTCGCTGCCGAAAACTAAATCGGTTTCCGACAGTTTTTTTTGAAACATCTGAAATGAGTTCCGAATGCGGAACTGAAATTCGGACCCATCAAAGTGGGTATTGAATCGCCTTTGATTGATTCAATCAAAGTCACTAGCAGAGAAGATATTTCAAAAGTGTCTTCTCTGGTTCGATATAACCGCCTTTAATAGGCTATCTTTCACTAGTGCGCGATCTACAAAGAAAGCAAACCCCCGGAGTAATCCGTGGGGAGATTCCCCCGATGATCAAGTTAGTCTAGGGAGGCGAAACAGCTAGACAAAATGGGCTCTTCTAAAGGGGGTTGGGCATGTCGGCCCATAGAGGTTTTACCTTACTATGTCATCACGAGGAAAGCACCATTGGCCATGAATTTCCCTCGGAGCATGATCTACCTAATCAAGTCATGTGTATGAACAATTTCCTACCATGTATTGCTAAATAGAGGAAAATCATATTTCTTTGAAACAAAGAAAGGACTCAGACATGGTTATCCCTCTCCCAACCTTTTCATCATACGCCAACAATATATGTATGTCTGGAACACAGACTAAATACAAATACACACCTTGGAGTGAAGGTATCAAGAACTGGGCCGAGGATCATCCATATAATGTATACGGGCGATATTGTAGTCCTCTCCAAATGCACAAGTAAAGAAGTGGATGAGATTGTAAAAAAAATGATGTTGTTCTCAGGATAGAGGTTCAATTTCCAAAAATGTGCGATGCAATTCAGCTCCAGTTTGTCCCAAAGCTTGCAACAATAGGGTAGAAACACACTAAACATTAATGGGAAAGGGATTGGATGTAAATATCTTCAAGTGGCTGATTCAGAGGTTTAAAGACAGATTCAGTTCCTGGAAGACAAAATTATTATCCCAAACATCATTGGCAATCTACCACCTTGGATCCCAAAGAAGCTAAATCAAATGACATCTCAATTTATATGAGGCGGGGAGCCAAATGGGAGATCGGGTCATCAACCAAAACCCCTAACATTCTGGTTATACTCCCATCATAGGAGTCGAATCAGATGATAAACCGCTTTGGAGGCATGTACACTGTGAAGAAAGCATACTAAATGGCTGTTTCAAATCCATAAGTCTTGAATACAGAACCTGAATTCAACAAGTTCTGTAAATTACTCTGGAACCTTAACTTGTCAAACAAGACTACAGTCTTTGCATGGAGAATCATTAACCATGCGCTCCTAACACGGGGAATTTAGCCCACGGGAATATAATGCAGAGTCCAATCTGTTCCAAAATGCTTCTCACAGGAAGACGACAAATCACATCCTTTTCTACAATGTGAGTATTCCAAGAGAATATGGAGGTCGGTGACAGTGAGGTTCAATTTCAATACTTGGTTCTTACAGTGGACACAAGATGCTCATGATAATTATGTCATTGAATTATCATTGCGCACATTATGGGAGATCTAGAAGCAGCGCAATGCAAATTCCTCGACAACTAGTCCATAAATCATTTCCTTTGCTGGGAGGAAGCAAGAAATATTTTCACTATCACAAATTAGCAAATAAAATTTCAAAAGAGTCCCAATAGGCTAAGTAGGTAGAGAATATCCAACACAGATACATGCCTCAGCATGATTTACATGAACTTAACTACCAGTCCCAAAAAGCAATGATCACTTTTGATGGTTATTTCCAGAAGAACAGATCATTCGGCACAGCAGCTTAGATAATGTCAACACCAAAACGAAGATGTATGAAATCAAGTTCAATTTTTTTTTAAGAATATTTACGGGGTAATAATGTTGTGTTTGTATTCATGCTCTGGGGTACATTATATAGTAGTACAAATGGCGGTGCTTGCGCTCAACACGACCATTCTGCTGTGGTGTATCAACCATAGATGTCTAAAAAATGATCCCAGATTTAGCAAAATATGATCTCAAAGGCAGAAACTATGTACCATTATCAGCTCGGACACGCTTAATCACACGGCCAAACTGATTCTTGATCAAAGCACAAAATTCACTAAATCTAGATGCTACATCAGACTTCGCAACTAATAAATAAACCCAAACAGAGCGGGAGTAATCATCAACTATAGTTAAAAAATAAAATGCACCAATAGAAGATGGTGTTTTATAAGGACCCCAAACATTACAATGTATTAATTCAAATAAAGACGTAGCATTTGTAGTACTCAAAGGAAAACTATGTCTAGTCTATTTTGCTCTATGACAGATAGAGCAAGGAACAAAAACTTGATTTGTGCTCAAATCAATGGTAGGAGTAGAAGACAACACTATAGAGGATGGATGCCCAAGATGCTGATGACATAAATCAGAAAAAGTAACTGAAGCAACTGTAGGTAGAGACTGCGAGAGACGAACATTCGGAGCCAGCACACGAAGCCAATAAACCCCCCTTGCTGTTCACCCAGACCAATCACATTCCTCGTACTGATTTTCTGTAAAATACAATAATTTTCAGTAAACAAAGCTAGACATTTTAAGGCAGACAACAATCTAGGCATCATAATAAATGGCATCACAGAGAAGGTATGTGGCGCACATGAGTAAGAATAACATCTCCAAAACAAATAGAACCATATTGGGTTACAGATGACACATATCCATCAGGCAATACGACATTCACAACATTAACAGCAGTAGTAACATCAATCAGAGAACCTTTGTTACCCGTCATGTGATACGAGGCTCCCAAATCAAGAATCCATGGTATAGTAAACTTACCTGACCCATGGTCAGAAATAACATTAAACTGATTAAATAAATGTAGGGTTGTACTCCATTGTTCATCAGACAGAGCAGGACTGAAATCAGCACGGGCAGGAGCAAGTTGGCCGGCGGCCGCAGCATGTCAAGGTGGGGACATAGCGGCACCGGAAAAAGGTGGTGGTGCCTGGCGGACACCGACAACCAGTTCTCCATTACTGGTTGTCGGTGGAGATGGCACCATCTTCTTGGATTTCTGGTTCAACTTCTTGAACCAATCTGGGATGCCTGTGCTCTTGAAACAAGTATTTTTGTCTTGACCCTTGTGATGAAAGTGCGAGTAGGTGAGATTTTTTCGATCAACTGAAGTGAGAACAACTGTCGAAGAACCTAATGTGAAGGGCGTCGTGCAATATAAGCTATAGAGTTATTTGAAGACTCGCGAGATCGAATGACAGTTTTGTGATTCTCCTCCTGAGAAACAAGAACATATACGCGCATGACAGGTGGCAAAGGATCTGTGGTCATGATGTTAGATCGCAAGGTGTGATAGCTTTCATCAAGTCTGAGGAGAAATTGATAGGTCATGTCTTTCTCACATTCTTGGAAGGCATTAGCAGCATGGTTGCATGTGCACAGAGTTTTCCAACCTTCACAGGTGAAAAATAAAGGAGACCGGAGTGAGTTATAATCATTGAACAACTTCTTCAGTTTTTCAAAATAAATGGCAACAGTTTGGCCATTATGCCGATAATTCTGTATATCTTCACGCATATACAGGATTTTCGGACCATTCCCAAGAGTAAATCATTCCTTTAGATCATCCCACAATTCTTTAACTGTGACATAGTAGCTGGTAGATAAACGCAATGGTGGATCTAGAGTCTGCAAAATCCAGCATACAAGGGTAGCATTAACTCCTGGCCAATCAGCTACATCGGTATGATTATCCGGGGTTTTGGCACTGGTTCCATCAAAGAAACCAGTCTTCTTCTTGGCAAGCATAGCGCCAAAAATTGTAGCAAACCATTCAAGGTAATTTTCTTCACCTTTCAGAATGACGGGGCAGATTGAATAACCAGGACCATCACTAGCACTAAGGCAGTAAGGATCATTTAGAGATCGACCGACAGAGATAGATCCACCGAAGACAGATTGTAACTGCAACAGTTTAAGTAAAGCTGCAATAACATTGGCGGCATTGAAATTTTGTAACTTATTAGCCTCAGGTTCAGCAACGATGCGGGCTTGCTCTGTAGCATCGGAACTGGAACCAGGGGAAGACATTGGTGCAGATCAGTGACACACACAGATTAGTGTATATACCAGCGACACGTGATAATCACCCGTGGTGGATCCGGGTAGGCACAGTCAGGAGACGGTTACGGCAGCCGGAGAAGAAGCTGCGATGAGTTGTTGGCTATGGAATCGATGGAGGAAACTGGCTGACATGGTAGCACATGTTGATCAGTACAGCAGTGCGTGTGGAACTGAGGTGGCCGGCTCTGACGAAGTATGGCAGTGGAAAATTTTCTTTGGGGTTTCGGGATTTTAGGCCCTGATACCATGATGAAAATAAGGGTAATAATGTGTGTTTGTATTCATGCTCTGGGGTACATTATATAGAGGCACAAAGACCTTTACAAAAAATGAATCTAAATATAATTACAATTACAAGTAATATTACAATTATATTAATTATTCCTTTGAAATCACTCTTGATTTCAAAAGGATTAAAAAATAAGTTGTAATAGTTTTATCGTAAAATGATCATTCACCTTTTATGAGTTGTACGGTATTAATGAATAGTAATATTATGCGAGTATTACTTCTGTATAAATTATAATCCTTTTTCTTTTATGATTATGTATAGGTCTTGTGCCTCTATATATTGTAACCCAGATTATGAATACAATCACAACATTGTTCCTTTGCTTTTAACATGGTATCAGAGATTAAAATTCTGAAAGCTCAGAAATCTGAAACCCTAAATTTTTCCAATGCCTTTTTCTGCGAGCCGTTGCCACCCTCCAACGGTGCGTGTCAAACACCACTGGTTGCCGTCCGACGTCGAACCGTGATCTCTGCTGCTGTTTTTCGAGATGTTGTTGCCGTTCAAAGTTCACTTTCTGCTCACACATTTCCGTTCCACCGCAACGTGCCTCCACCATCGCTCTCCATGTGCCACAGCGTCAAACCCTACCACCAATCCGATGTGCTGCTGCTGCGGATCTTATCTGACCTGTACTAATGTCGACTTCTGATTCCAATTCTGCCCGTGATGCTGCAGAAACTGCTCGCATCACCACCGGAACTGAGACCAATAAGCTCCAAAATCTCAATGCCATCGATGTTATTGCAGCTTTAGTCTAGCGGTTGCAATTGCATTTTGGCACTAGGCAAATCACACATGTTTGCCGTTCAGCGAATTTATTTAATCAGTTAAATTCTCCTTTGAACCATGTGTCAAGTAAGCCTACTTTACTTTGGATTCTTGATTCAGGAGCCTTATATCACATGACTGGTGACAAAGGTTCTCTTATTGACATTAATGTTGCTCTCTATTCTTTTAATGTTCTATTTCCTGATGGAGCTATGTCATTTGATACACAATTTGGCTCTTTATGTTTTGGAGACATATTTAATACTCATGTGCTTTATATACCCACATTACGATGAGATTTATTATCATGCTCTAAATTGTTATCTGCGGTAAAATGTCTAACTTTGCTTACAGAAAATTATTGCATGTTACAGAAAATTAGTACGAGGACTGTGATTGGCATGGGTGAACAACAAGGGGGAGGGGTGTTATTGGCTTCGTCTGCTAGATACGCGCGTTTAGACTCCTATCCAGCTTTCAGTTCTTAAAATTGCTTCATTTTCTGCATCTTTAATTGATTTATGGCATCAATGTCTTGGACATCCATCCTATACGCTGTTGTCTTCTATTCCTAATCTTGATGTTAGCACAAATAATACTTTTGTTCCTTGTTCTATGTGTCATAGAGCAAAGTAGATTAGACATAGTTTTCCTTTGAGTTATACAATTGCTAGTTCTTTGTTTGAATTGATACATTGTGATGCTCGTGGGCCTCATAGCTCACTTTATTCTAGTGGTGCATTTTTAAAATAAACTATTATTGATGATTATTTCCAAGCTGTTTGGATTTATTTATTAGTGGCTAAGTCAAATGTAGCTTTTAGATTTATAGAATTTTGTGTTATGATTAAGAATCAGTTCAGCCGCACTATTTGTCGTGCCTGTGCTGATAATGGTACAGAGTTTCTTCCGTTGCGATCTTAATTTGCTGAATCCCAAATCTTATTTGAGACTTCTATGGTTGACAAAGGACAACAGAATAGTCGTGTAGAGTAAAAGCATCATCATTTGTTAAATGTGGATCGGGCTTTGCTCTTTCAGGCCAACCCACCGATTGAATTTTGGGGAGAATGTGTTCTTACTGATGCATTTATTTATCATCTGGACACCGACAAAATAACACAATGGTCGTATGCCATTCGAGTTTCTCCATGAACGCAAACCAAATTGCAAGTTGCTGCGTGTCATTGGTTGCTTGTGCTTTGCCTCTCATATTCCTAGATTTCGTGACAAGTTTGCTCTCAGAAGTCGATGATGTATATTTATGGGTTATCCTAATGGCAAGAAAGGCTATCGCGTTTATTAATTGAAATCATGCACATTTTTTAATAGCCGTGATGTTGATTTTTATGAAGATTAATTTTAGTATGCTACGCCATCTATTATTGTTCAGACTGCACAATGTCGGACTACAAAATGGTTTGATGACCCCACATTTTTTCTAGTATCGCCCCGTGATGCCACCAAACTATCGCCAGTCACCTATGTCGCCGCCCAGCCTATCGTCATGGGCTCTTTACCTCCACCGTCTCTCCTTTTCGGATCAATTCGCCGCTATTCTTGATCCCTTGACTTTGGTAGTGAAAACCCTTAACCGGATACTGCAGTCGAGCCTCCTCTAGTACCAAAGGATGCAGTCATCCCTAGTTCACTGCCGGTGTCCGAGACCGCGACCCTACTATCCTTATAAATGCTACTCTTGGTTAGCATTCTGCGACTCCAGATTTATCTGTTCTTTATAGTACTCAATTTTGTCGACCTCCTGCTATCCGAATGACATGTCTGATCCTTTACTTTTTTTTAACCCCCCTCACTGCTATGCCCACTCCTGTGCCATCACCATCCTCGGATATTCTCTATCGTTTAACTGATTACGTAAATTTCAATAACTTTTTTGTTCTGCATTCTAGATTTTTGGGTGTAGTAACTTCTAGTGCAGATCCTACCACTTACTTTGAGGCATGAAAGCATGTTCATTGGCGTAATGCTATGGCTGATGAGATTAATTATTTGGAACGCAATTAGACTTGGACTATGACTTCTTTTCCTTTGGATAAGACTGTAATTGGGTGTAAATGGGTTAATCGTACCAAGTTCAAACATAATAGCTCCGTTGAATGTCACAAAGCTCATCTGGTGGTTTTGGATCATCGTCAAATTGAAGGAACTGACTATACCGAGACATTTTCTCCTGTTGCAAAGCTGAGTTCTATTCGCCTGTTTCTGTCTATTGCAGTCATTCGTGGTTGGAAACTTCATCAGATAGACGTCCATAGTGCTTTTCTACATGGTGACCGTCATGAAGAAGTCTTCATAGGCCCCGACCTTTTCCTCCTTTTGGTGATTGCTAGTAGTTCTTCATCACTAATCTCTGAATTCAAGAAATACTTGAATTATGGTTTTCACATAAAGGATTTTGGTGCACTTAAGTATTTCTTGGGTACAGAGATTGCTAGAAGACCGAATGGGATGTTTCTTTCCCAAAGGAAATATGCTCTTGACATTTTATCAGACACTGGTTTATCGGCTGCTAAACCGACTGATTTTTCGATGGAGCAACAACATGATCTGGCGTACGTAGAGGGAAAACTTTATGATGATCCTGAGCATTATCGGTGCCTTGTTGATTGTCTCATTTACCTTACCATTAAACGTCCTGAGCTTAGTTATTTGTTTCACACGCTTGCTCAGTTTATTCAGTCTCCTTGTGTTCCTCACTGACAAGGTGCTCTCCGATTTCTACAATACTTGAAGAGTCATCCCTGTCAAGGTTTATTTCTCTTTTCATTTAGTTCTTTGCAGTTGACTGCTTTTGTTATTTTGACTGGGCTGCTTGTGTTTCTACAATTTTGACCTGGCGTTCTCTTTTTGTGTATTTTTGTGATGATTGGTGATTCTCCGGTTATGAGTTACTATGGCTTAACTCTTTGCTTCGGGACTTAGGTGTTATGCATTCTGCCCCATACGCCTGTTTTGAGATAGCCAGCCTGCTCTTCATATTGCAGCTAATCTCGTGTTTCATGAACGCACGAAGCACATTGAGATTGATTGTCATTTTCTCCGTGATCTTGTGCAGTCTGGTACTGTTGTTACTCACCATACTTGCACCTTTGATCATCCTGCGGATGCATTTACGAAATCTCTCGAATGTAGCCAGTTTCATTTACTAATTGGCAAGTTGGGCATTTTTTTATCTACATGCTCTAACTCAAGGAGGAGTATTAAGGAATAACAATATAATGTCAATATATATTACTTCTGCGTTGACTAGAATTCCTTTTCTTTTATGATTTTATATTTTTCTCTTGTACCTCTACATATTGTAACCAGGGGCGGAACCAGGAATTTCATAGATAAAAAGAAATTTTATTTCTTGTTGGACTCTAAACTTTTTTGTTAAAAAAATACAGTTTTTCTTCACTTATACAACATATCTTGCGGCTAGAAATTAGTTTGGGGGACCACAACCTTTTTTTTACCATACACAAATAAAGAAAACACAAGAAAAATATAAAATATTAATGGTAAAAAAAAGTTGGCCGGGACCAAGAACCCCCGTGTCCCCCCAATGTTCCGCCACTGATGCTGAGATGACCGGGCCATTGAAGAACACCTGGTCATGTCAGAATTCTGGGATTTCACACAATCTCTTGTTGTCGATTGGTGGAGTCTTGTGCTTCCTCCATGGACTCTTTGCAGTAGGTTATTATGTCGTTGCAACTGCAAACATTCAAGAAGAACATAAGAACAATCACCCTCCTGTTACAATAGCAAGTGCTTGAAAAACATCTTCTTTTTTCCAGAATGTCCTCTTTTCAATTTTCATTTTTTTCAGAAAACTTTATCCTTTGTCCTATGGGTTTTTAATACAGTTATTCAATCAAAAACTATAGGCATATCTTTCTTTGATATATTCTTCAAAATGTCTTGTATACCAAATTGTAGGCATATCTTTCTTTACTAGTTCCAGAAAATGTGTAAAACAAAAAAGATTGTACACTTAAGTAACCACCAAAATCTTAAGTTAAAAGAATAAAAAGTAGCACACTGAAACCCCTCCTGAAACCTATTATTAAGACATTCCTGCAACAAATATCATATCCATGACTTCTAAGCAACCAGGAAATCACCAAAATTAAAACCAAAGATAAGTTTTTGAGCATACCACATCAATCTTCATATTAAAAAGGCATAAAATTGATTAAAGTCAGCAATTTTTTAAAAGGCTAGGGCTTGATTAAAAGCCGCCGGAGCTGTACAAATTGTTAATGGTGTGAAGAGGAGATGGCTTTTCGTTTGCCCAAAAAATTCAGAAACTTGAGAAAGTATCAGTACTTGTAAGTGAGAGAGGGGAGTTATACCTTGAATGAAAGAGAGAGCGACGATTCTGCAATTGCAAGTGGTTGGGGGAATGAGCAGACTGATTATAAAAAGGAAATGGTTTGGGCTTAGGTTTTGGAATACGGAGCGTCAGAGAGGAAGGTGGGGGCTGGGAGCATCAAAGAAGAAAGAAGAATTGGCGCAGGGGAATGTAAATGTTGTACTCCCTCCGTCCTACTTTAAATTTTTTAATTATTTTAATTATTTTTTACTCAAACTTTAACACAAGTATATGTGACATCATTCAAAAACACTTGGGAAAGAACCCAAATTGACAAAGCATCACGCTCCATAAAATTGCAAAGCGTTAGATTTCTTTCCGGCATTTCCTCAAATAATTCACCAGCATTCTTCAGTTCTCTGCATTTACCGTAAAACGAGACCGGTGAAATCCCGCCATAAACATTATGGAGAAACCCATTAGTAACGTCCAACCTATGGATTTGAATTCCAAGGAGCCCGAAAAAGAGCTACTCTCTCCGTCTCTTTGTATGTATCTTAGGTACCTATTTATCAATAAAGTTATTATTTTTTGGATTGTAAAAAATTATAAATAAATAAATTTTAAAATTATCGTGTGAGATATTGTTACATTCATTTTAATACATATTTTTAGAATATATTTTTTATGACAAAATCTTGGGAAAAATCGTCTTTCCATAGCCTATGAAAAGACAGAGCTTTATTATAAATAATAAAAGGTAAAAAAAGTTAGTTATAATATTAAAATTTTATTATGCAATGTGTAGTAGTTATAAATTTTATAACCCGATTCATGTAACCCAAAAAAATTATT
>JAULKJ010315873.1:0-10713 GCA_032355405.1 Rubia balearica | reverse complement strand
TTGGTAACTCGAAGCAGCTTCCTTGTAGGAATCAATAATGTCCTTAATTAGGAATGGATCACGCGTCCCTTTATGGGTCTCGAGTTAGACTTTAGACGATACCCTAAGCTCGAAACTCGCGGGTCTCGAAGAATCGTGACCCAGATATCATCATTTACACCCAAAATAATAGAATACAGAATACAGAAAAATGACAAAAAATCAGAATCAGAGACAAATTACAAACAGATAGTACATTATTTCTAAAATAAAATGAACAGAATCACAGGTGGACGGAGGCTTTTAAATTCTTGGGTAGCGGACCTCCGGTGGGAGCGGAACTCTGGCGAGACAGAGCATAACGGTCTTCCGGCAAGAGAGGGCAGAGAAGACCTCCGTAGAGGTGGAAACGGAGGAGTCAAGTCGGTCGGTCGGCGTCATCAGCGTAGGTGAAGCCATTGGTGGTCGTCGGTGGAGCTGTTGGTGTGTCACGGCGGTGTGTGAAATATCTTCTGGTGGCGCAGCGTTAATCAAATCGGAGACGAAGCAGGCAGTCTTTAATGAAATTATGGCCAAGGCAGGGTGTAGAACGGTGGCGAGGCAGGGCGAGGAACGGTTGCAAGCAAGGCAGAGCAAGAAAAAAATTGGTGGGTCACAATATAATTTGATGATTCTTTTTTTGAATACAGTGTTAAAATTTTGAGAAAATTTTAATTTAGAGGAAGAAAGTGGGTCTAAAATTAAAAATAAACTAAAACACTAATAAAAATCATATAGTAATTAACTACAAAAATTTTAATTTTCTTTTTTGAAAAAAGTAGGGAAATTGCCCTACCTTGCACAACTTTGACTCCGCCACTGGTTGCAAAGATCGATTGAAGAAGATCGGGAGGCGTCGAGTGTATAATAAGTAGATGAAAGTTAGGAAATTAGGGTTAGCCTTTTGTATTAGGGCTTTGGGCATAAATACCAGGGAGTGGATTTTATGGGCTTTTGAAATATGTGTTAGGCTGAAATCAAACCCAGGTTAACAAATTATTTTTAATTCAAAATAAATTCATTATTATATTTAAATTTAAAAATAATAATAAGGGCTTAACAAGAATTAAGGCTTAATCGTTAATTAGTTAAAATCAAACATTTTCATTAGTGTTTACGTATAAAGGTTTTCTTCACAGCCGTTGTAAGGGTAACCGTTAATTATTTAAAATTATACCATTTTATTTGTGTTTATATATGGAAAGTCAAGTCAAGTTTAATCGTTGATTAGTTAAATCAAACCATTTTATTAGTATCTAAGTATAAAGGTTAAGTAAGGATTGATCGTTGATTCGTCAAGGTCAACCCTTTTACGCATTTATGCATGGAAATTCAAATAATAGTTGACCGTTAATTAATAAAGGTCAAACCTTAATTAATAGTATTTATATATGGAAAGTAGAGTAAATATTGATCTAATTAGTCAATGTCAAACCTTTCATTACTGTTCGTGTGTGAAAGGTCAAGTTATAAGGGTTAACCTTTGATTACTGAAAGTCAAACATTTTCATTAGTGTTTATATATAGAAATTCAAGTAAGGTTTGACCGTTAATTAGTTAAAGTCAAACATTTCCATTAGTGTTCACGTATTTAGGATGAAGTTATAAAGGTTGAAAATTAATTAGTTAAAGTGAAACCATTTTATTTGTGTTTATATATATATATATACACGAAAAGTCAAGTACGAGTTGATAGTTGATTAGTTAAGTTATAACCATTTCATTCGTGTTTATGTATGGAATGTCAAGTGATTGTTGATCATTGATTACTCAGGGTCAAACATTTTCATTGGTGTTTATGTATGGAAAGTCAAATAAGGATTGACCATTAATTAAGGTCAAACCTTAGCTATTAGTGTTTATTTATGTAAAGTCAAGTAAGGGTCAATCGTTGATTAGTCAAGATCAATATTTTCATTAGTGTTTATGTATGGAAAGTCAAATATGAGTTAATCATTAATTAGTTAAGCTCAAACTTTAGTTATTAGGGGGCGTTTGGTTGTGGTGAATTTGGAAAGGGAAAGGGAATCGGGGATGTTGATTCCCTTAGTTAGTGTTTGGTTAGCATTTTTTTAATCATTCCCTTTATATATGATTAGTTAAATAAGAGAATCAGAGGTCAAATAAGGTTTGCTCGTTGATTAGTTAAAATCAAACCATTTTATATATGATTACATATGGAAAGTCAAATAAGGCTGACCATTTATCAATTAAAATCAAACTATTTTATAAATTTCTTGATGTTATCATATCCCACAATAGGTAAAAAAAATTAATAATAAATGAATGCATCTTTAACCTCAAAAAAAATCAAACCATTTTATTAATTTTTATAAATGGAAAGTCAATTAAGGGTTAACCGTTGATTAGTTAAAGTTGAAACATTTACTTTGTTCTTATATATGAAAAATAAAGGATTAACCGTTTAGTAGCCATTCTTATGACCTTTTCATTAGTATTTATGTATGAAAGGTCACTTAAGGTTTTACCGATGATTGATTAGGTCAAATTTTTTATTATTGGTTTTTATATATAGAAAGTCAAGTCATAATATATACATGTTTACATTTTACTAAAAAAGCAACTCTTAGCCACTACACCTTTGCCATGTGTCACATTTGGAATTAGCCACGTGTCAAATGAAATAAATTAAATGTAGTGTTCGAGTCATGGTGATCGAAGTCGATTTTTAATAAATAAAGTCTTTTTCACCGAATAAATTTTATATACTAACTACTTATTTATATATTACTTATTTTATATAGTTATAAATAATTAGTGTATAAATTTTATTCGGTGAAATAATAAAGTTAATTTATTGATATTCAACTTCGATCATGTATTACTCGAACTTTATATTTAATTTATTTTATTTGAAAGTTTGAACATAAAGTCATTGTTAAAAGTATAATTATAAAATATTTTAAAAATCTAAAAAAGGGAGTGGCATAAAAATAATTTTAAAATATATATTTTAGTTTTATTAAAAAATAAATTACATTATTAATATATATTAATTTACTTTAAATCGTGCATTGCAAGGGTGTTAGTACTATATCTGCGAGAGTGTCAAGCGAGAAAGGCATGCGATGTCGGTCATTTCATGTCTGCGAGTGCAAAGTCAGTCAAAATAATAACCGACGTTGGTGAGCAAAAAATACGTGTAACGTAGGTCATTTTAAGAGAGTGACGTGCGACTTCAGTCACATAAAAAACGGTATCGATAAGCAAGAACGGTGTGGGACGTCGGTCATTTCATGCCTGCGAAAGGGACATGCGACGCCGGACATAGTAGTAAGTGACGTCGGTACGTGAGAAATGCGTGCAACATCGGTCATTCATGTCTGCGAGAGTGACGTCGGTAAGCGAGAAAGGCGTGCAACGTCGGTCATTTCAGACTTTTTACCATGATTTTTTTTAAAAACCGAGGTAAAAAGACCTCAGCTTTATCTAACCGAAGAAAAAAATTATTATTTACTTTGAAAAAATGAATCGGGGTAAATTTTATTTACATTGGTTATTTTCCCTTAACCGAGATAAAAGGGGTGAAGTAATAGGTCATTTTTCTTGCAATGAAGGGAAAAACCTATGTAATTACTTAAACTTTTATCTCCAGGGTCTTGAATAACATCGTCCCTAACTTTCCCTTAACAATTGGGACCATCGAAATGGTAATGTTCAAATACTTACTATTTTAATAGGTTTGACTATTCTTGGGCGTAAAAGGAAATCCCTACGTAATTTCTATAACTAATATCTTTTGGCCTTGAACGGGAAGGCTATTACTGGCCCTCAACAATCTTAACCATCGAACGGGTAATGTTCGAATCATTAATCTTGTAGTAGGATTTACTGTTTGTGGGCTTAACAGGAAAACCCTATGTAATTGTTAGAACTAATATCTTTTGGCCTTGAATAACTTCGGCTATAACTGGCCCTCAACAACCTTAACCATCAAACGGGTAGTGTTCAAAACATTACTCTTGTACTGGGGTGGATATTCGTGGACTTAATTTAATTGCTAGAACTGATATCTTGTGGCCTTGAATAACATCGGCTATAACTTGCCCTCAACATTCTTAACCATCGAGCTGGTAATATTCTAACCATTACTCTTATAATAGGGTTGACTGTTTGTGGGTTTAAAGGGAAAACCCCATGTAATTGGTGAAACCGATATCTTTTGGCCTTCAATAACATCAGCTATGATTGGCCCTTAACAATCTTAACCATCGAACGGGTAATGTTCAAACCCTTACTCTTGTATTAGGACCTACTATTAGTTGGCTTTAAATGAAATCCTACGTAACTAATGGTACGAAAATATTTTCACCTCGATTTTGATTATTAAAAACCTATGCAAACCCTAGTTGCTGACATTGCATCTGATCGACATGTCGCACAAACCTTTCAAAGTCGTAGTACTTGCGAGAAAAAACCTTTATGCTACATACTTGGGGGGAAAACATGGAAAAAAAATTATTGAAAAAAATGGCATTCTCTCCCTACAAAGACCCAAATTTCATCATCCTCATTTCCTTTCTTATCCAAAAAATTAAGCACCAAAAACCCTGAAGTCCATCACCCCAATAAAAGCCAAATGGAGAATCAAAGGGAAAATGAAGAGCTCTTCATGGTAGGGGATTCCATGAATCAAGATTGTGTTGAGGTTCCATCTTTATAACTTGTACTACAAGAAAAAAAAACCTTTTAACTCAGTTATTTGTGACTTTTTACCTCCGTTTTAAGTCCCAAGAAAAATAATGTAAATACGACCGTACTAAAAAGTAAAAAAATTCCTCGGTTCAGAACCAAGGTAAAATGTCCTTTTTACCTTGGTTTTTTACCGACGTCGGCAGGTATTGTGACCGACGTCAGTCCAAGAAAGAAGACTGAAAATAGCAGACCATAGCTGCAAATATTTTTGGGCCAACGTCGATAATAAAAAGAATGTAGACGATAAGACAATAAGTTCTATGACTTCATCCTAGCCGATGTTAATCTAAATAAGAACGACATCCCAGACACTGATAAGTGACATTGCACACTGTAGGGAACTCATGTCGTGTGACTTCTTGACGTGGAACTCTAACCAATACGACGTCATTTTGAATGACCGATGATGCAAAAATAAATCGATGCCAATTTATGCAACGTCGGTAAAGTGTCATCTCTACACCGGTTTGTGCAACGTTGTGGATTAATCATGAAGCCATCATTTCTCGTAAAATATTATAATATTTAATATTTAATAACACAAACAATCATTTGTCTATAAATGTTACATGTTATTTAATATTCCATAACTTGTGAAATGGTTAAACATCATATAAAAATCAATTGTTGTTCAGTTAATGTGGGAAAGAATAACAGGTTAAAACCCAAAAAAACAGTAAGATATATTACAAATACATGTTAGAATATATTAAAATACATAAGGTTGATATGAAATTGAAACATTAATTGTATTGAACCTCCATTATACGACATTATGTTGTACGACACTATGTTGTACGACATTAACACTATCAGGGAGACTAGTGAAATGACAAGCCCATCCATCTACATGCTGAAAGTCCATCAGTAAATCTCTTTGTCTCAATACAACCAATACTCGGGAAACAAAATTTATGTTAGAATCGGTCATTCCCTAAATGAAATGCACTTAATATAATTAAATGTAGACGACATTCATATACACATGGAAAAAGTAAATGATATGCTTTAAAGCGACATTGCATCCATGAGTGATCAAAGTCGCAAGTTCGGCTGATGAGCGACATCAGACATTCATAGATATTTCAATCATTTCCTATTCCTATGCGACATCGGTCTTTGTTCGGTACCATATTGCAAGGGTCGATTAACTATAATCGACGTCGCACATTCAAACTAAGTTCATACAAAAATGTAATTATTGTCCACAATCAGCCCTAATCTAAGCCTTTTTATAACTCCTTACAAACATGGCATTATCTCGGAAACACAAAAAATATACACTACATAAACGGTAACATAATCATTATACTTCATGAAAATATTCAATCTTTGTTCAATGAGGAAAAAACATACAGAATGAATGGTAATAAAATTTCTAAATGAACCCGGAATGGATGAAAAACTACCTCATTTAATTTGAACCCGGAGATGCTCCATCCTCAGCTACTTTTTGATGTTTGAGAGAAACAATTTTATTGAGCTCTTTAATTGTTGTAATGGTGTGAATGAAAAGGATGGAGAGAAGTTGAGTTTGGAGAAAGTGTTTGTGAGATGGGAAATGAGTGTTAGTGCAGAATATTATTGACATGAAATAGGGTTGGGGGAAATTTTGGTTCAAGTTTTCAGCTCAAATTTTTGGTTTCCGCAGGAATTTCAGATCGACCTACATTGATCGAGGGTTGGTTTTTGGTTCGTTCTATGCGACACAATTGTGATGTCGCACATAAGGGCCATAGTCCAATTTTTAAAAGTGCGTAAAATACTATGTGTTAAGATTGCTGCACCTTTTGTCCACCTGTTTATGCTCAAATCGAAACAACATTGGTGTGAAAATGTGAATAAAAAAATATTTTCTCCAATTTTGGATTTTGACTTCTCCCACTTTCTTGGAGGGACCTAAGTGCAAAAATTAAAAAGTTCACCAGTTTGTCCTTGGTCGATTCCGATCGTCCCAAAAAGAATTTTTTTATCCCTAGTCAAACTTATAATAACTGAAAATAAAAATAAACTAGTCTTATTCCACATAGACTTCCATAAGTTCTTCCATTAAAGTTGCATACTTATAAGTAATTATTTGCAATTTACTCTAGACCACGTACTAGCGCTTTCTAAAATTTGATGGACTAAATTTCATTATCTTTTTATTTCATAAAAAACTAAGAATGTGAAATTTCATGTGATTCTATTTGGTGGAAATTATTGTTCCCATAATGCTTTTTGTAAGGGTATTAATGGAATACTAATAAAAATGATGTTGGATTACCCTGGTTCGCGTCCCTCTAAGACATTACGTATAATCTCCATATCAAACATTTCTCCTTATGTTTGGGTGCACAGTTCTGAAGCGTAGTGATCATGCAAGGAAGTTTGGGCCATAAGGTATTTTTTGCAAATTTTAGTCATATACTGTCTGTGAAGAATTTGGGCCCGTTCTGTTGATCTGTTCATGCCCAAATCGGAACACTATGTTTTTGAATATGTGAATTAAATAAGGGTATCTCCAATTTTTCATTTCAATTCCTCCCACTTTCTTGGAGGGTTCTAAGTGTAAAAATTAAAATGTTCACCGACATTCACAAAATCGATTCTGATCATCTTGCAAGGGACCTTTTCCATCCCCGGTGAAACTTATAATCCCTGAAAGTGATAAAGAAACTGACATGATCCCAAAATATTTCCACAAGAGCTTTCGATTAACACCTGCATACTTATAAGTAATCATTTACAATTTACTATAGACCACGTACTAGCACTTTTAAAAAATTGATGGATGGAATTTCATTGTCTTTTTTAATTCATAAAAGCATTAATATGTAATTTCGTGTGATAACGTGGGGTGGAAATTATCGTTCTAATAATGCTCATCGTAAGGGTATTAATGGAACGCTAATAAAAATGAGGAACAAATACCTCAGATCGTTGATGCCTAAATTGGAACAACATGATTGTGACAATGAGATTTTGATTGGAACACAATTTTATCTCCAATTTTGCATTTCGACCTCTCCCGCCCTCTTGGAGGGACCTAAGTGTAAAAACTAAAAAGTTCACCGGTTGTGCAAAAATCGACTCTAATCGAACCAGACGTTAATAAAGTACATGAACATTTACAAAGTTCAATATTAGTATATAATACAATATGAAATGTTAGTAAGGACAGTTATATTCATTTTGGTAAAATGCTTGCCCATTTGCTATACTATTAGGATTAAATGGTGAGGCCTACATTTACGTTAGCTGGCGTCAGTCATACATCAGTCAAACATTGATCATATGTCGGTAAGGTCGATCACGCTCGACGTCCCATACACTGAGGCTGAATTCACAAGGGTTCCAAATGACTATATATGGAGCCCATATCATAAATCACTTCAAACATCTAACTTTCCCTTAAAATTCAATAGTCCCCAACCCCCTTCTCAAAGGTGTGTTGTTTTACATGTCGGCAATGCCATTATTTTGGACTGACATGTATGTGCTGCTCTTTGTCGACTTAAAATATTAATGAAACCAATTTCTATCGAACATTATATACCATCCGTGACAATACGAAGTTCTGGAATCATGGCTAACAATGAAGGTTCGAGTAGTCCCTACCCAATTGAGTTGAGCGATATTTTGTTTAGAATACTACTTAAGTTCCTTTTATTTGGTAAATTATATTCTAATTTAATTTTTAATAATTTCATTAACCAATGCATATCCATAGCAATTCAGATATTTTATTCGATGATATCATTCTACATTTCATCCTCACTTTGACCCAGAAGAACTTCCATTTAATTCTTATTTTGGTAAGTCCTCCCAGCTACACATGTATTTTATTTTCAATTGAAATTTTCTCTAGATCACTTTCATATATACTAACTGTGGTTTTTTTAATTATAATTTAGTGCATCCCAAGCTAGATCGTGGAACTCCTACCAAATATCAAGACGCCTTTTGTCTTGAGATGCAACGGAAGAGAGTATCACATGTACTACTTGAGGAACAGAAGGCTCCAGACCCTGATCCCAAAGGGTTTTAGCAAGTTTCTTGATGCATAAGAACTGAGAGTTAGGGACACGCTCTACTTCGTGCTGTTAGATGGTTTTGGGCCAGTAGTGTTCAATTTTATCATTCTTCGCTCATGATTTTAGGTTTACTACATAGAATTTGGAACAAAATAAAGCAAATTTATTCAAATTTGGAACATTTGTAACATTAAGAGTATTTGTTGAATGTATTTTTTTAAAATTTAAACTTTAATCTATAATCTATTTATTGAATGTTATTTTATTGTTATTGAATCCTTAATATTTAACCTAACATATGAAACAGAGTTTTAATATTATGATCATTCACAAAACTAGAAAAGATTTGTGTGTAATGAATAATTTGTTTAATCATTCTGAAACTTGCAAATATTTGCTGCGACCAGAAAAATTTAATAAATTATAATTGTTGACCAACTATTTCCCTAGGTGGAGGACATCAAATACACAGCCAAAAATATGATGTTGCAGTAGTGTACTATTTATTGGTGTGAAAGTGACTATTATTTTTTTTGGTTCTTGGCAGGCTTATTTGTTATTCTGGCATGCTAAAAATTTTATACCCATATAAACATGCGACGTCGATCATAGGTCGGTACTTTGTCGCCTAAACTTGTTATATAGGTACAACTTCGCTGCTTGTGAGGCGGACATCACAAGGCTCCAAAACGATGTCATTCCAAAATGGCTATAAATATGGGGTCCCTCACAATCACTTCAAGCTTATGTTCCCAAGTTTCTTGGGAATTTCAACAGTCTCCCACCCCTTCTTCTTTTCTCTCTTGTTAAAAGTATGATTTTTTTACTCTTCTAACACCAACATTTTGGCAATTGTTACTTTACGTTGTTCGATCTATGGTATGTGAATTTTTTGTATTTTTTGGTTGTCTAGTTTTTGCTCAGATTGGTGAGAGTGTGAAGTTTTCTTAAATGTAAACCTAGGTACTACGTTTTGGTACATTTTTGGACGTTTTTGTTTAATTTTCTTCTGTATGAGACGTCGCACCCGTGTAAGTTTGACCATTGGTACAACCAATTTGTTACCAATGTCGCACGCAAGCATTGAATTTCACTTTAAAATTGTATATGTGACCTTGTTTCTTCCTCGGTCAAGTGTTCGACTTTGTCGATTATAGAGAGAAATTGTCGTTACATGTCGACCAAACCACTATTTTGGACCGACATGTGCTGCGACGCATGACGGACGTTGCACCATGCATTTCTGAGGCTAGTTTGCACTAGATATTTTAATTTATGATTTAGGAAAAGTTACTGGTGAATGATCATCAAGTCACCCTTTTTTCCTTGTCTTTTACCATTTTAAATATATATTTACTAATACATCTTCACACTTTATCACAATTAATATTTTTTCATATAGTTCTCCACACAACGAAACAACCCAGAGCCTCTGGTGTTTGACCTTGAACAACAAAGAATGCCTCCTGATAGCCCACATTTCCATTGCACTCTAAAGCAGTAAAAGTTCGAGAAAAACCCAAATTTGGTAAGGCAATTTAAATTAATATTATTTTTTGTTAATTGCATATATGTGTGTGTGTGTATATATATATATATTTCTAACCATTTTTTTTGTGACTTAGTACATCCCGAGGGATATTGTACCACTCATGCCGAATGACAGGACCCCCGTTTTGCTGAGGTGCTACGGGAGAGAGTGTCGGAAGAACTACTCAGGGGTGGGAAGATGGGAGGTCGTCGTCATACCTCTCAAAGTTACAATTTATAAGACCTAAAGTGCTTCCTAAATAAAATTAAGTAGAGAGTGTAAAATTGGGGTCGTCCCCGAAGAAGAGAGATTTTCTTAAGGGCATGTATATAAGTTGGATATAAGCATAGATATACATATATAGACATATATAGATATATAAAAGCAAGTAAGTAGGGGTATTTTGTTAGTTTTTCTAAGTTATGATATTAA
>JAULKJ010315864.1:0-10713 GCA_032355405.1 Rubia balearica | reverse complement strand
TTAATGTCCATTTTACACATCTGATTGATAGGGTAGAACACAGATTGGAGAATTGGAAAAACAAATGGTTATCTAATGGAGGTAAGTTAGTGCTCATTAAACACATTTTATGTTCCATCCCTCAACACACATGGTCTGTTATAGCACCAACAGCACACACACTGGAAAGATTGCAGAGTATTCTTAGTAACTTCTTTTGGGGAGGGACAAACATAGGCCTCAAGAGACATTGGATCTCCTGGGAAAGAATTTATCATCCAACTACGGAAAATGGATTAGGATTAAGGGATCTAGACACGGTTGTGCTCTCATTTTCAGCTAAGATATGGTGGAAATTGCATATTGGAGCTTCACCATGGGCTAAGTTCATGTGGTCTTTTCCAGATGATCACAAAACCTCTGAAACTTAGACTAGGTATAGAGATATAGATAGGTTTTGCCAATCTAATTCATAGGTGATCACTGGAAATGGAAATGCAAGCGTTAAGACTGCAAATTGGATAGGAGAGGGGCCTCTAATCAATCAATGACCACTGCAAGTACAGGTACCAGAGCCTTTTTTAACAGATTAAAGACATCAAGGTAAGGTTCTCTTACTTATTTTATCCCAGCATTTATCACCTTAGATTTTGAGAGAGATGGGTAAGGATTTGGATTTTTCAGAAGAGAAGGACATACTCATTTGGAAACCCGATAACAATGGTTTTTTTACGGTGAAATATGCATACATGACTCTTAGAAACAGGAAAAATGTCATCTTTGTTTTAGATAAGGTATGGAATTCAATAATTCCAAACAAAATTTCAATTTTTGTTTAGAGATTATTGAATAATTCCCTATCTTTTGATAATATTCTGATGAGAATTGGTTTCATTTACCTTATAAATTTGCAGCATGTAATAACCTGGATAATTTAGACCATTTCTTTAGTGAATGTCATGTTTCAGCTCAGATATGGAATAAGTTTCACTTAATAATGAGTTTACCAATCATATATTTTCTGTCCATCTCTGACAGACTGCACTATTATTTGAATTTACCATCTTCCTCTAGACTAAGGCTCTCACTTCTTACTAATCTACCTATGATAATTATTTGGGAGCTATGGAAGTCTAGAAATCGCTTGATTAAGGAGAAACAAACCTTCACAACTGAGGTCATATGGTCTAAGATAAAGGAACTGTCAATGACACTATATTCAGTTTATAATTTTCAATTCACATCTTCGGATTACCTTTTAAGTGTCCATGGCCTCGTTCCACCATTGTTTAAGAAGAAAAAAGCAAAAATTGTATCAATATTTTGGGAAAAACCAGAAGTGGGACTGAAGGTTAACTGTGATGCTGCATTTAATGGTATATCTGCAGGTCTCGGGATAGTATTAAGAAATGAAAGTGGGGAAGTAATACTTGCTATCTCAAGACCTGTAGATCATGTGGTTTTTTCTCCTCTTCACGCCGAGTTATTGGCCATTTTTACATGCGGTATTACAGCAGTCCAACACTTTTTGAATATGATTCGAAACAAGTTGTTCTCATCATAAATGGAATATCAAAACCTCCATTGCAGTTGATCCAACTTACAAGGAAAGTTCAAGCTATCAAGTTTGGCAAGCCTTTCACGATCTTGCATATCTTCAGAGAAGCCAATCAACCAACGGATCACTTAGCTAAGATGGCAAAGAATAGGAAGCAAGCTTCAGACTTTGAAAAAATCATACAATCTCAAAGGTTCCAGTTTATGATAAGAAAGGATATCATGTTTCCCCATTTTCAAACGATTGCACTCCCACCTAATTGAAGATTGGTTTTGAGATGTACTTTAGATTTCCTTACTTCTTTGAATGTAGTAGTAATAATTGTCTGGTCATTCTAATTCTAACACAGGGGTGGAGGAATTTAGCAATGGAAACATAGTTTTGACTTCCACATTCATTTACAAGTAGCTTTTGTGTGTAATTTTTTGATGGTCAAAGTTATTGGCCTTTTGATGGTTTTGGGGATCCATTAAATAACCCCACCTCTATTAGGCTTTCATTCAAAAAAGAGAGACATGCATTGGTCCTGCTCCTCCATCTTAGAAAAGAAAACTTGAGATTTCTTGTCACACTAACTAATCCCGTTAATACCATAAATTCACCCTGGCATTTTCTGACCATCACCATGAATTTTTTGTTAGCACTAAAAAGGATGAGCAAATCATCCGCAAGCATCAAACTATGCACCCCCGACTATGCTACACCTCTGGTGAGAGTTAGCGAGTCATGTTTTGCATCTGCATTCCAACATTCTGGTAATTAGTTCCATACACAACAAAAACAAAAGAGGAGAGAGGGGATCGCCTTACTTTACCACCTATCATCACTATAAGAAAATACTCTTTTTTACTTCATACTTTTTAACTCAATTTTTTAAAAAATAGACTAAAACCCGAGGTAAAAAGTTCTTTTACCTCTTTTTTTTAAATAAAAAATGCAGTAACAAGTACTTTTTACTGATATTTTTAAAAAAATCAAGGTAAATGTGGGCTTTTTTACCTAGTTTGGTTAGAACCTAGGTAAAAATGCACAATACTACCGATATCGGTAATCTATCATTTACATATTGGTAGAACCGGGAGTAACCTATGTTGTTGGAGAGCATTTTTAAGTGTCTGAAGACATGAAGTAATCTTCAACGCTGATTCACTGCCTGATTGGACCGGCACCAAACTGACGGGTTACCAAGGTCGGTTTCTGAGCAAGCTTAAACTAAGAGTAACCAACGCATAATTGAGATCATTGCCTCATTTTTCCTGGATTGGAAGAAAGTTTGAAGGGAAGGTCGATCGCGGTTATGATTTATACAGACGATATCGGCAATACGTCGATTTCATGTTAGTTGAAGCGAAGGGGAACAAAACGTACCTGACATTGATTTGGCAGGTATGGCAGTGGATGACTCACAATGCATGACCTTCAGACACAGATTATTTTAGAGGCCTAAGGTCTCCGGTAAAACACATCCTTCTGCTCTCTTGGGGGCTACTGATGGTGGTTGGGTCGAAACCCACAACCTAGACCGAAGTGGCGAAGCCTATGCGGCTTTATTTTACTATTATCACTGGATTGAAGCCCAATATGAAGGAAAGATATCCAATTCCAAATCTACTTACATAAACACACTCGCTCTCCAAATATATTTACTGCATACAAAATATGGTAATTCTATTATGATAAGAAACCTATTACTACATGGATTGTGCATATTTATCCCAACGTGATTGGGAGAATTTTTAAGGATCAACCCCCTATATATCGCGGCATGTCTCCATTCTATTATTTCAATTCTCATAATTTAAAGCAAACACTTTTGGTCTCATTTTAGCATTGGAGAGTCTTTCCCTGACAGCCTCAAAAAATTTCGTAGGTTCGACGTTCGATAACAAGTATTGGCCATCAGATCAGTGTTCGATACGCATCACAAATCTTTGTAAATAAAGATAAGAAGTCTTATCTCTTCGTTCTTCTATAATCATCATACCTTTTTTTACATTATTCAAGCATGATTTTAAATTATTAATATACTTAGTTAAGTTTAATAACAATAAATATTTAAAAATAAATATTTTTAAAATATGTGTTACTATAGTTATAATTTTTGTAACTCTCATAAGAAAATATTTATTACTCTATATCGGTGAAATTATCACAAACACCATATAATAGAAATTGTTTGGTTTCTTGGATGGTGCTGTCAACTGGGGATATTGAAGTCATTTTGACTAATGTAAACCAAGTTGTCTAAAAATAACACACTAATATTATAATATGTTATTTATTTTAATTCTTTACTATTTATAATCAATCATAACTTTTTAAAATATATAACTTTTGAAGATATATTTAAAACCATAAAAATATTATTGTACCATATCAATATATATGTGTGTGTATCGCTGAAGAAAATCCAAAGAAACACATAGTTTGAAATAACAAAATGTCCAAATATTTTTATATAATGATATAGTACTTTTGATAGAAATATGTATACATTTTGTTTATTTATTAATGTATGTCAAAGTCTTATTTTAGGCCGACTAATTGTTAAATGAGGACATTTTATAATTAGTGAGACTAATAAGGTCATTTGACATTTACTTTTATTTATTGCAATGAGATACACATTATTATGATAACCTTTTCAAATGAATATGAACATATAAATAATTGCAATGAGATACATATTATTAATATTCTTGAATTTTTTTTATGAAACTAAAAATTATTTTGCAAAGCTACTATTAATTATAAATAATATACATTATTTATTAATATTTGAAATATATATTCATAATTGTATAAATAAATTTTAGTAAATTTCATATTTTAAATGAAATATTAAAAGTATTTTAAATAATTAAAATGAAAATAATTGTATTTTTCTTTATTAAGTGAATAATATATAATTAAATATAATACAATATTATTATTTTAAATTATATAAAAATAAATAATAATTTTATTTATTATTTGAATATTATTACATTTAAAAATAATATATTTATTTAAATTTTTAAAAGAAATTTACTATTTTTAATATAATTTTGGTCAATTTGAATCGATTTGGGTCGACCCATGACCCAGTCCGACGCGACGCTAAACTATGGAAATTTTGACACGACCCGACCCATTTGTACCAAAATTTTGGGTCAATTTGGGCGGGGACAGCTGACCCTCCCCGACCCGACCCACCCATGAACACCCCTAGGCTTATTTATTTTGGCACCGGTAGTTTGGTTGCATAGGATTTCTAGTAAGTAGTATGTTTTTCAGCACCGATATATAATTTAATTGTAGCACCGGTATCAGATCAATCTATAGTGTGTTACGAATTATATCACCGGTACTTAATTAAAGAAATGACCGGTGCTCAATTTTTTAAAAAATTGGACAAGTTCATTCTTGAATTTGGGAACCATCCCGGATCAATCAAGGGTAATTCCACGGAGATGTGTAAGAAATTGTAAATTTTCCATTGAAGAAAAAATGAATCGAAAAATGATAAAATAAAAAAGCATGAAATATCAATATTAATACACATCCTCCCATCACTCATCCAAACATAACATTCAATAAAGTCTATGGGTCTTTTTTAGGCTTGTTTGCATAATCAGTAAGCCACGCCTCGCAAATCTTTTTCCCACCCCTTGGACTTAGTAGGCTTGGTATTACCCTTGGTGTTCTGGAAAAACCTGCAATTCGATTCGATTAAATGTCAGTTAGTATGCAAAACTGTTGTTATTTGTTCAGTTTTTCTATTCGTACCTCAAGTGGGTTAATTGAAGTTGTCTTCATGACCAACTCCTCCAGGAATAGTATGACATAGTAGCCGCACTCCCAACTATCTCCTTGTTCTCGGTGCTAAGATACAATACGACAATACATAACGCATAATCAGTGTAACGTGAGAAGGAAAACTATAAAGTAAGTTTAAATATTTATGGTGAATATTTACTTTGATGTTTGTTATCTTCCAACGGTAATTGGCTGAGAGTTCATTCTTCCTCTTCACCCGCTCATATTGACATGCAAGCCTGGGTAAATTTTATTTACGAAATGAACTTAGAAAATTTAATGGCAAGAATGAAATCTAATTTAATGGATATTAATACCTGGCAAGAACTTGGATATTGACATAATCGTGAGACTTTATAACGTCGCTGAGTGTGTCCATTGTGAAGATATCATTTGTACCGGGACAAATGGGGATGAGGAACCAATGAGACTTGTGTTAGCATTTAACAAATTAATATCTCTGGTGAATTTTACTATAGTATGTTAACACTAATGTAATGTGTCTGACCTTCTGAGGAAGGTCGCCACAAAAATGTTGGCGTCCGATGCAACCACAATTTGCCAGATGATGCTAAGCAGGCTTTTGATGTCATCCTTCTCGTGACCGGTGTCATTTCTTCCTGTGTTTGTGTCACATAATTGAATTCTCCACTTGTTCGTGCCCTCCATTTTAGTCCACAGGTGTCTGTTAGTGTACAAGTCAATTTATGTCATCGCTACTTTATGTAATAGAAAATGGAAAGTTATCAATTTGGAACTTCCCCATCCACTAATATAGTCGGGAGTTCAAGATCCATGCCATGTTATGACAATTTCCAAGTTTTCCTCCAAACTCCAACATTTGTTGGATGTCAAGGCCACATTTTTGTGGTCAAGTAAATGTGGATACAGGAAACTCGGTGAAATTCATAACCCTCCCGATAGCATTAATTTTAGTCGCCACCTCATTGCAATGTTTGATGAATTCCCTCATCACTGGATACTCTGTCAATTTATGGCGGTTGAAATCTGCATTTGGGGCGTTAAAAAAGATTTATTACGTATAAGAAACTTGTCCAAATTGAATAGTAATGCAGTTTCAAAGAATTGCCAATTTTAGCGGCACGAGTGGCGTCTCGTAAATTTCTTTGCCCGACCTATAACATGTTGTCGAATCGGATGGTTGTGTCGACGAAGAATTGGCAAGGAAAAAAAATGTTATTTCTCTATTAGAATTTCAACACTTTGAATATTTACCACATTACAAACATATGTGCATAAAAATTTAATTGAACTACCTCCTAGTCGGGGACTTCTAGGAAATCTCATTCCTTATCGGAGTCTTCATTTAGAGAAACTTCATTCTTCTTCTCCTACAAAGTTGGGGTATCAAAATTTTGGTCTGTCAAAGTCAAGAGCCAGCCCACAACATGGCCAACTGCCTACCCAACATCAACGAATCTATGGTTGGTGGAGGTCAACCCCGCTCTAGCATGTAATATAGGGTCACAAACTCGGACACGAGCAACTCCACTTGCTGATATATAGTTGTGGTGGTTTTTCTGGAGAAATCCTTTTGCCACCATGGACCTGGACCTACATAGTTGCTTCACGAAGAAAGAAACTTACTTCTCATTTTGTCATGAATTGTAGCCCAACACTATATTTGTTAGAAAATATATAAAAATATGTTTTTTTTAAATACTAGGGATGGAAAAATTAAAATGGAATTGTAATCCAATTTTTAACCTCCTCATCACCATCCTCATCACTTGGACCACCCTCAGATTTGGTCAATGTCACGCTGACTTGGCCTAACGCCTTTTCAACGAATATCTTGGGATCATCGAGCCCCGCAGAAATTTGGACCCCTCCAACTGCTGTAATCCTTTTGACCAGCTGGTCAAGGTTTGCCATCATCGCCTTCACAACCGGTTGGTCTGCATGTTGCTTCCTTTTTATTGCTGGGCTGGGGGACGAGCTCCTACCACATTTGCTCCTGCTCTGGGACGAATGAGGTACAACAACATCTTTTGGGAGGATGATCTGAGTACCCCTATGCTTCCCTGGGTGATCCAACTTTCCAGTTGCCTTTATCAGGATGTCCTCCCTTGGTTCCAGGACCAATGTCCCCTTAGAAGCCTCCTCATTCATCCGTATCTGAGATCCTTCGTAAAAATGAATATCAAAAGTAAAAATTAAATTAATATGTAAAAGTTGTTATTTTGAATATAAACTTTAACATGATCAATCATTTGAAAATACTTAAAAATATCTTCAGCGATGGCTCTGGCCTCCGGGTCATTATATGTGGTCTTATCTGCATGCTTGGTAGACTTGAGGTAGACAAATGATCTGTCCACAGTGATGTCCATGTTTCCAATCTCCTGCTCAATTTCCTCCTCAGGCAAGCCCTGGGCAGCTAGTTTTGCTTTCTCTTCTTCCTTTTTTCAGCAATTATCCTTTCCTCAGTAATTTGGTGACCGCTACTTTTTTCCATTGTGTGTAAACATTTTTCCATGATTGTTCACTGTTCATCGCACTGATTTTCTATACATATCGAAAATAATTCAGTTAGTATTTTGTAATTGATAAAAGTTACTAATAATGAAATTAAATGTTAATAAACATGTTACCTTGAATTTGTGTGTAGTTATCATCTTGTAGAATCTGTGCCACTCCTCTTTCTCCATCCATCTGTACTTCTCCCACGGTTTTGCCTTCTTCTTGTTAGTGTCGTCTTCCACCTACTTAATGTATTTTTGTCAAATTTTGATTTCCAATTCCGGTGGGCATTGTCGGCTGCTACGTACACAAATTCCTTCAAATTTTGAAGTTGTCCAGGGGTTAATTTATGCTCAAACTTGAAGCTCTCTTACATTTGAATTTGCAAAATAAGTGACGTTAGCTACTATTTATTATGCACGTATTGGGTAATAAACTTGGATAATATTAATAATTGTAAAAATATAATCTCTATCATGAAATAAACTTGGATAATATTAATAATTGTAAAATATAATCTCTATCATGAAATAAACTTACCAAGATGTCCTCCCAAGTCTCCTCCTTGGTGTCAGTGGGTACGTTATTACAGTGAAAGTGTGTCCCAAACTTTATTCGCCGACGGAATGCATAGTTACAATATGCAGTCCAATTCTTTGTGCAGGCCACGTCTGATAGACTGAACGACGCTAAAACTAGATCCCGCTCCTCTGCGAGCATCACCGATTTCCACGTGGTTGTACCTCGCTCTTTCCACCAAGATGGAATCTCAAATTTGTCGAATGATTTATCGTGATTCCCCCTAGGCTTGGACATATCATATTTCCTGACCTTCTTCTTGAGACCCTTTTTGGCCGAAGGCTCTTCATCTGGTGATAATGGTACTGCATCTTTGTCCTCACCGAGTTCCTCAAATTATTTAGCTAGGGGAACGGTGGGTGTCACGGACTCGATAGGTTCATCAATTTTAGATAGTGCAACCCCCTTTTTTCTCTTGGTCGCAACAATTATTTTCCCTTGGGGGTCATATACAATGATCACAAAAAAAGTTAACATTTTTGAATACTAAGTGCCACTTCAAACCCAATCAATCTACTAACTCAAGGCATTTCATTTTCACAATCAATTATATCAAAAATAGAGGCATAATAACAAGCTACATCCACAATGATAATGTAAAGGTATAACAACAAGATTTAACCACACTTCGAAACAACGATATGAATGAAGTTGAAAAACACAAAAAGGCATCCGAGTGCCACTTCAAACCAAATCAATCTACCCCCTCAAGTTCTTTCATTTTCTCAATCAATTATATCAAATATGGAGGCATAATAACAACCTACATTCACAATGAAAATGTAAAGGCATAATAATAGGCTTTAACCACACTTCGAAACAAAGACATGCATGAAGTTGAAAATTATGTAACCACATCAAACCTAAATTAATCTAGCACATAAATCCATCATTTTCCACAATGGAATGTCAAAATCACAATTTCATACACAACTTACAATGGACACAAACCTTGTATATGGCGGAGCTTGGTCGGGTAGGCGGCGAAGCAGGAATCGAATGTCGGTGCATGACCCAACAAACAACGCGGAGGTTTGGAGTTCGGCGGCGGCTTTCCAAATCAATAACGTCAGGGAATATGGTGGAGTTTGATGCCGGGGAAAATGAAGAAGATGGTGGAGTTCGGCGGTGGCTTTCCGAAGCGACGGTGCACAGACACTGCGGTGGAGCACGGTTGGAGGAGAAGTTCGTCGGTTGCGCAGTGGAGTGACAGCTGGACAGCAATTATATGCAATGGAGGTACGGGGAAATCGATGGGGGTATGGGAAGACAATAAGGTTATAAAAAGTATATAACGGCGGAAGTGATGGGGTTAATGGCATGGGAGTAATGACGGTAATGGGGGAAAGAGTGGAACTACCGTCTTCATTTTTGCAACGGACGGTAGTTTGGCTTTCAGAGTTTATATATAGTCAACATAGGATCCGGTATAAATGAATTATACCAATGCTTATAATTATATATAGAATTAGGATCATGTGAGAACACCCATCTTAGGTGAGAACACTCACTTATGTGAGAACAAATCTGAGCCATTAAAAAAGTACAAACCAATGATTGGGATTTCATTGAACGCGCGAGTTGCAAATTACGACCTCAAACTATACTCTTTTAATTGTGTTCAAAATCATTATTACTGCGTCGAAGCTATACTCTTTTTAATTTTTTTGATTTGAATATTCGATTACATACAGTTACACTACGTAAGTACTAGTAGAAAAATGATTAATTTTTATTTAATACAACTCGTTCAATTGGACCAGATACATTGTTATATGTTAATCAAACAAGCTTACCTGCCAAATTTTCTCAATTTACCACAATTTCTTTTTATCAAGTTATTTTCGCTAGCTACGATTACAATTTGTACATGTAGTATGTAGGTGTTTCTTTCATAACTTGGACGTGATACAAAAGAGCTTGAAAAATAAATAATTTCAAGGTGCTTTAATTACAATCCATGAGTGCTTCAATTAGTGCTTTTAAGTGCTTCAAATGTATCATGTATGTGTTTTTATTTTAAAACTTGGATGTGATAAGAAAATTACTTGAAAAATATTAAATTTAAAATGTCTAAAGTACAATTTGTACGTGTTTCAACAGAAAGTTGAAAGTGCTTCAATAGTAGTATGTAGGTACTTCTTTCATAATTTGGGTGTGATACGAAAAAAGTTTGAAAAATAAATAACTTCAAGGTGCTTTAATTACAATCTGTGGGTGCTTCAATTGGTGTTTGTAAATGCTTCAAATGTATCTCATAGGTATCTTTTATTTTAAAACTTGGATGTAATATGAAAATAACTTGAAAAATATTA
>JAULKJ010315853.1:0-10713 GCA_032355405.1 Rubia balearica | reverse complement strand
ATGAAGATAAAATTTTTGGGTTGCATGAATCGGGTTATAAACTTTATAACTACTACATGTTGCATAGTAAATTTTTATATTGCAACTAAGATCTTTTACCTTTTATTATTCTAATTAAACCTCGTCTTTCCATAAGCATATGAAAAGAAGGTCTTTTCCAAGATTTTGCCAAAAAATTAAAAAAATTTAATCCATCGTCTAACGATTAGTTGTTCTAAAATGAAATTTTCTTTAAATAAAAATTTTTGGAAAATTCTTGGGAAAGACCGTCTTTCCATAGATTTATGGAAAGACATAGTTTAATTAAAATAATAAAAAGGTAAAATATTTTAGTTGCAATATTAAAATTTTACTATTCAACGTGTAGTAGTTGTAACACAATGACAGTGTGAGCATTGCGACGATGAAGAAGGGGCGTGGCCAATCGAGTAAAAGGGTGGCGACACCAATGGCAAGGAAATCGAGTATCTCACAGGAGCTGGAGTAAGATACTAGCAATCAAGCACGATTGATTGGTGATAATTTGGAGATAGATGGGAAGGATGAGAAGGAACCGGAAAAGATGAATGCGATAAATAATTCTTCCAATTCTAATAAGGATGATGATTCTGTTAAGGCTATTGAGAACAAATTCATTGGGGAGAAACTATGGGTGGATATAATCAGGGAGAATCAGATTCAATCTAAAGATATGCCTATTGAATTAGAGCTCCATCTATAATTATTGGGGAAGTAGAGATTGAAAGATGATGATGTGAGATTGGAGATAATTCTGGGAAAATGCCTTGATCATGTAAGTAATTGGAGGGGAATTAACTATGAATGCAGTGAAGAATTACATGCTGAAGTTTTGGTCATTTGTAGAACTCCCTGCAATGTATAATAATGAGAAGGGCTACTTTATTTTGAAATTCAAATCTGGTGATGCTAGAGATTCCGTATTGAGTAAAGAGCCTTATACTATTCATGGAATGTCTATGTTTTTGCATAATTGGAAGGCTAACTTTAAGCTGAAGAAAGATATGGTTAAAACACTGCCAATATGGATTAAGCTACCTAAGCTTTCATTTGTGGGGAGCTAATGGTCTAGGGAAAATTGGGAGTGCTTTGGGGAAACCAGTAGTATCTGATGAATGTACTGCTAAGAAACTTCGAGTATTATATGCCAGAATTCTTGTGGAGATAGGTATCTCACAAAAATTACCCTAGTATGTGAATATCAGGGATGTTGGGGGACCAAATTGCAACAGGCTATTGAATACGAGTGGAGACCATTATTCTGTGATAAATGCATGATAAGAGCCCTCAGTGCAAGGAAAAGGATATGAAGCTGAAAGTGGTGAAAAAATGGGTAGTGAAGGATACCAAGACAGATGATGGAAATTTGATGGAAAGGTGGATAATGGCAGAAAAGAATACTAAGAATGACATGATAAATATGGAGCAAAAAGGTGAGGAAGATGAATGGAATTTAATCAGGGAAAAAGTAGAGGCAAAATGGGGAAGTCTGTGGTGATGGTTGAGGACTCAGAAGTTGTGATGCTGAATCAAGGAAAAAAGAATAAAATTCTGCGAATTTGGAGTAATCTAGCAGATAGCCATGGACATGTTCCATGATAATTTCATAGAATGTGAAAGGGCTAAATAAAACAGCGAAGATAAGAGATATTGGAGCATGTCTCTCAGGTATGAATATTAACCTTTCTCTATTAATAGAAACACGAGTGAAAAAAGAAAAGGTTGGAGCTATAAGGAGTAGATTGGGAAACAAATGTCATTTTATTTTATAGATAATTATGATGATCACTTGAATGGTAGGATTTGGATTCTATAGGATTCAAATGTGTATGAAGTGAAAAGCTTGTGTAGCGGTGAGTAATATATTCACTGTGATATACTAGTATGTGCTATGAATGGAGAATTGATCATGCAGTTTACTGCAGTATATGCTGCAAACTAGTTAAACCAAAGGAGGAAATTATGGAAGGAATTAGAGGAGATAGCTGGGAGATGTAAGGATAAAGGGCCATGGTTACTCGTAGGGGATTATAACAATGTGCTGACTTTAAAGATAGGATGGGTGGCAATGATGTACTGAGAAATGAATATTGTGATATGGAGGAAATGATAGAGAATGTGGGATTGTTTGAATGTGAATTAGAAGATGAATATTATACATGGTCTAACAAACATCAAAATGGGGTTATATACTCAAGGATTGATAGGGCCTAGGGAAATATAGTCTGGTTTCAAAAATTTGCTGAAGAGAAAGTTGAAGTAGAAGAACCTGGGGTGTATGATCATGCACTCCTGAAAGTTTCTATGAAGGAAATACAAAGAAGGAAGATAAAAAATTTTAAATGCATGAATTATCTACTGGATAGAAAGGAAGTGAAGGACGTTATGAAGATGAACTGGGAAGTCAAGGAGAAGGGCTTGTTTTATGGAGAAAAATGATGAGATTACAGGCTGCTCTGAAAGTGCATATAAAGTAAGCGTCTGGGTTTAAAATGAAGATTGAAAAAGCAAGAGAGAAGTTATATGAAGCACAACTGGAGCTGGGTAAAGATAAAATGAATCATGTAAATATTTAGAAGATGTGGAGTTTTAACAAGGATGTATTGAAATGGAATGATGTTGATAAAGAATTGGCTAGACAAAAGGCAAAGGCGGATTGGTTAAAACCTGGGGATGAGAACAATGCCTTTTTCATGCTACAGTGAAAGTGAAAAACAAGCAGAAGAGCATGACAACCCTGAAAAAAGAGGATGGTACTAAAGCCTATGACAAGAAAAACCTCATGAAAGAAGTTCCGAGTTTCTATGAGAAGTTGGTGGGTAAAGAAGCTGAGAAAATTAATGGAATGGATCTGAGAGTTTTAAGAAATGGAAAACAACTCAGTAAGAATGGATGTGGAAAACTAATTCATCCTGTAAATGAAGAAGTATGGAGAGCCTTGAAGTGGATTGGAGACAATAATGTTCATGGTATGGATGGATACACTGCAAGATTCTTTAAAGCCAACTGGGAAGTGGTTAAGGACACTGTCAGTGCAGTTAAGGAATTCTTTGAGGAGGGTATAATGTATAAGGCAGCCAACAGCACCAATGTGAAAGGAGTGAAGGATTACAGACCTATCTCATGATGTGCTACCTTATACAAAATCAATTCAAAAATATTGACTGCTAGGCTGAGGTGATCAGGAAAGTGGTGAATGTGAGTCAGGCTACTTTTTCCCCAGGTAGGGATATTCATGACCACATTCTCCTAGCTTATAAATTAGTCAGAGGTTATAAAAGAAAAAATGGTGGAGCTAATTGTATGATACTGTTGAATGGAGTCCCACAAATCTCTGAAGGAGTTAGGATTACCAAAGAGATTTGTGGGATGGACTAAGATATGTGTCAGTACTATATCATTCTGGTACCTGATAAATGGGGAACCAATATATTTCCTGACTGCAAAAAGGGGATTAAGGTAAGGTGATCCCCTCCCCCCTGCTATTTGTGTTGGTGATGAAGTATTTAAATAGATGTTTGCAGGGACTGAACTACAACTCAGGATTCCAGTTTCATGAAAGGTGTGGAAAGATGGATATCACCCATTTATCTTTTGCAGATGACCTATTACTGTTCTCAAAAGGAAGCAAAGAATATGTAGCAGTGATGATGGAGGCTTTTAACACTTTTACATGATCAACTGGGCTCTCTGTAAACCCTAGCAAATGCAGAATCTATTTTGGTGATGTTGAAGCTGGTCTGAAGGAGGAGATAATAAGCCTGATAGGTTTTGAAGAACGTATGTTGTCATTCAAATACCAAGAGCTCCTTTAACCAGTAAGAGATTGTCAATACAAATGTGTCAACCCTTGATTGATAAGATGATAGAAATGATCAGGCATTGGAGCTCTAAATTAATGAGCTATGCATGTAGGGTTCAGTTAATTAAGATTGTGCTATGTGCCATTACAAATTACTGGCTGCAATGTTTCCCTTAGCCTAAAAAAGTCCTAAAACACATAGATGCATTATGTCACTCTTTTTTGTGGAGTGGGGGTGAAAGTATAACGAGGAAGTCTCCAGTTGCTTGGGAGAAAGTCTGTATACCAAGAAGAAATGGTGGTTTGGGCCTTATTAATTTACTGGATTGGGGTAATGCTTGTTTGATAAAAATGTTACGGAACCTTCATAGGAAAGCTGATAGACTGTGGGTGCAGTGGATCCATGCTTACTATATAAAAGATAGCGATATGATGAATGTGTCTTTTCCAGCTAATATTTCTTGGGTGATCAAGAAGCTATTGAAGTGCAGAGATTAAATGAAGCATATGAAGGCTTGGAAGGATATGGTAGCTGGGAAAAAAATTAGAATGAAGAGGATATATAAGGAGCTAAGGGGTGAAATGAAGAGGATGGAATGGAACAAACTGTTGTGGAATAATGCAACAAGACCAAGAACCCCCTCAAGGCCTTTTCACTCGTTCTCCTTAGAGGCCGATGATGATGGTTCTTTCTAGGATCCTGAACGTCTTGGTCTGCTCACCTCATGAACTCAAATCTGGTCGGTGCTCCGATTGGGCCTCGGGCTTTTCTCGATCCCAATCGGGCCGAACTGGATTTTTGTAGGTAAAGGGGCTTGCAGCTGCTGGAACCTCCCCAGGGTGGCTCGTGCTTCCTAGATTGTTTTGAAGCACTAGAAGAATGTTTGAAACTAGTAAGAATATTGCACGTTCTACGGAGCATTAACGAGTCATGCATGTTCGAGACATCGGCGGACTCTGCTAGGTGGTACGGGCTGCATGGTTTGTTTTTGTATACGGATGGATGTGTGAGTGGTGTTTGGATGGCATGTTGCGGTTGGATCCCAGTCCCATGCAGCGACGATCGCATATGTCTTCATCTTCAATTTTAGGCACAAGTGCGACAAGCCTTGGCCGTTCAATGGTTTCCTGTGCTGCATACCTACATGATGGAATTCATTCGACAACGTTACCAGCGCTCGCCCAAAACCACCCTCGTCGGTGGTTGCAGGTGAACAACGAAGTGAGATTCGTGACCCTCGACGCATGTCCAGCACATTGTTGTGGAGGCCAATGTTTCTTCGTTCGTGCTTTGGGATTCGGAAAATGCTGAGGGCATGCGGTATCTCACCTCTATCTGTCCACACGACTATTAAACATCCAAACGATGTTCGACGGTGCGCCAGCCTAACCACCACGTGCCTCGATGTCCGTGAGGAATGCTACCTGGTTGATCCTGCTAGTAGTCATATGCCAGTTCACAGTTTGGTTGAGTTGCCATAACATATTGGCAACTAAAGATCGGCTGATAAAAATGAGGATTCAGGTGCAGAGTAAATGTCAATTTTGTGAGGAGGAAGAGTCTTTGCAACATTTGTTTTCAGATGCAAGAAAACAGAGCGGATCCGGTCTCAAATTCAGAGATAGATGCAGAGAAACAGAAAGCCGGATGGATGGGAAACTAAAAAAGCCTGGATGATGAAGAATGCTAGAGGAAAGGGGTGGAAAGCAGAGATTATAAAGTTGGCTTTTGTTGCGATGATGTACAACATTTGGAATTTCAGAAATGACAAAAGGTTTGGAAGAAATACACAGAAGGAGGAGGATATAATTAGTAACATCAAATATACTACTGTGTATAGAGCTTGGTGTAGGCTTAGATTGAAAGAAAAATGTACGAAATTGATGATAGAATCCGGAAAGGGGTAGAAAATGAGATAGGAAAGCTGGATCTTTGATCACTTTTGTATAAAGTTTTTGGGCTATTTACATTTATAACCCTAAAATTAGGCCAAAAGTGCAAATATGACCCTGCAATCTCAGAAAGTGCCAATATAACCTTTAATTTTTAATGTATGTGCCAGTATAACCCTAACTTTCCTAAACTTTGTGCCAACATAACCAAACTCTCTTATTCCAGTGTTGATAAAAAAAATTCAGGCTAAAAATAAGAGAAATGATAAAAATACCCTTGTAACAAACCTAAATTTCTTTTCTAAAAACCTAATCTCCACCGCCGCCGCCACAACCAAGCTCCACTGCTGCTCCACCGTTGGGCACCGCAGCCACCACCACCGGAGCCGCCGCCGAAGAAAATTGCCGACCTGCCACCCCTCAATCTCTTTTCTCAGATTTGCTCTTCCTTACCAATCTCTTTTTTGCTCCTCTGCCACCGCTTGCAACCCTAGTCCTCCCCCCACTTTCGCCACCCTCACCACCGATTCTCCACTGAAATGATTTTGCCTTTACCGTCGGTTTTCCCCCACAGCTCTGTTCTGCCACCATTGTCTTCTCCTTATCAATTTTGGGCCCCCGACGTCTTCTTGTTCCTCATGCCACAATCCTCTACCCTTTTCTTCCTCACCGACGGTAGGGGCAGAATAATCCCCCACCGCTCGCCACCACCTCCCAGCCACCAACTCCCCGCCACCCACCACCCTGTCACCTCTCCCGCCACCACCCTTTTCTGCCCAACCACCCCTCGCATCCTCACCATCTCTCCCACCACTACCTCCCTGCCACCTACCACCAACTTCCGTCCAGCCACCCCCCACATTCTCGCCACCTCTCTCACCTAGGGTTTGAACATCTCCACCTCCTAAATTCACTGCCTCGATTCACCTCTTAGAGTTTTTACATCTCTACCGCCATATTCACTTCCCAGATTCACGTCGTGCGGCTGATCACTTTCGTCCCGAACTCGGCTTTCCCCCATTGTCACCTTTACCCCCCTTCTTCCTGCATTCGCCCTGAACCTGCCTTTCCCCCACCGTCGCCTTTCCCTAGCTGCTTAGACCCCAACGTAGCTCGGCCAAGCACCGGGAAATCGAGAGCGGAACAGAAAGATGGAAATCGAAAAGTGAAATAGAATGATGGAAATCGAGATGGAAAAGTGAAACACTTTTTGGGTTTTTCTTTTTTAAAATTAAAAGGATAAAATGGTAACTCCACTTTATTTTGGCAGTGAAAAGTTTGACCAAACGGTCAACGTGATCAAAGGTTATATTGGCACTTTCTGAGATTGCAGGGTTATATTGGCACTTTCGCCCTAATTTCAGGGTCATTTTAGCACTTTACTCTAATCTTTTTCATACTCATCAAAAAATTTATCTAACCATTAAAAATGTTTAATTATGAATAATAATGATAAATAAAAAATTACTTTTAAAAATTTACTTGTTATGACGAATCCAACAATATCACATACGATCATATTATTGCTTATACATCTACTCAAATATGCGGTCAAAATTTGATAGAGAATAGTGTTAAATAGTAAGTGTGTTATTTGAGTTGGGGCGGAGGGAGTATGACTTTCCAACTAGGTAGGGCGATTTGCAACTATGTTTCATCGTAATTTAATTGCGCCATATCTTTCTCAACAATACATCATAGATGATTGATTTTGGTGAATTAAATGAGTTGGTTTTGGAAAGAAAAAAGTAGAATTAATTGATGAAATTGAAAGAATTTTGTCAAAAAGAAAAGGTGAATAAATAAAAATAAAAACAACTAAAAAAAGAGTGCAAATCATAGTGAATTTTAGCTTTCCTTCAAATTTTATTTTCGAACCCAATGATTTTGTAGGTGTTGGCATTAGGAGTGTGTTTGACAGGGCTGCTGATTGATTTGCTTATAAGTTAAAACACATTTTTGTGTCTTTGTAAATGGCTAAAAAATGCTTAATTACGAAGCAGAAATTATTTATTTTTTTTGGAGAAAAGTATACGCTGATCTACTTATGCTTTCAAATTAAGTCAATATAAGACAATTTTATTTATAAACACAACTCTACCAAATACACTCTAAGTATATCGGGACGAGGGCAGGGGTTTAATGAAAATTTGATAATTATAAATGAATTGAGAATATATACTCTCTGTCCTATTTTAAACTGCACACTTGCTTTTCTGACACTATTTTCTATAAAAGTTTGATAGCATATTTAATATATATATATATATATATATGAACAACAATATTATCGCAAATGATATCGTTAAATTCGGTGTAACAAGCAGTTTCATAGTATCAATTTTTTATTTACCGTTATTATATGAAGGTAAACATATTAATGTAATAACATGTTTTCTGAAAAGCTTGACAATGAATGTGTTCTAATTTAAAGTATGACGGAGGAAGTGAGTAGTTTTTGTTTTTCAACATTGGCTCCGTTTGATTGCAAAAAAATTAAGGCATGTTTGATTATCAATAACTTTAATTGATTACGATAATACACGTTATGTGTGGTGTCTTTGGATTCTCCGTAACATATAATTTCTCAAATTAAATTTTATAGACCTATAAAATGAAAATTATCGATGGTTAAATATGCCTTAAAAAATTTTCAAAAAAAAAAAAACCATTGCTAAGAAACCAGGAGTATCTTATAACGTTTATACTATTTTTGTATCCTAGTACTCCAGAGAATCAATCGACCAGTCAAACATCTGGGCTCCCGGAGAAATGGCCAGAGACGGCCGGGAACCCAATCCCGGCGTTGACGAACACCCAGAAGTTTCCATAGATGTGGCCGATAACGGAGTTATGGTGATGCGGTTCTTCAACAACATCCGATTCCTTTCACGAATCCCGCCTCAACTCAACACTACTGGTTCTTTTTCCAACCTTTTCGGCAGCTCGCTTAAGGTTCGCACCATTCAACGTGGGAAGATCTCGTGCCTCGTCATCGTCAAGCCTCCAATCATGGTAATAACCTTCTCACTGTGTGTATTTATCGGTTACTGTATTTCTGGTGTCATCGATTACACGATGGCGAGATAGATCCATACCGTCGATTCCACATGCAGGATAAAGGCTCAGCTGTTGTTTGAATGTACGAACTTGAAAAACATTTACTCCCTTGCACATAATCTTATATTATGGTCTCTAATTAACATGTATTATTGTCTTAATCGTGTTTATAAGTAAAATTGACTTATTTTGAAATCAGAATGAGAAGAGCTTTTGTTTTTTCCCAAAAATAACTTAATGCTTTTAAAATAAACGGTTGTTTTAGCACTTTACCCAAATAGTTAAAATCAAGAGTAAGCCCAGCCAATATTATTTATATTTTTAATAGCGGCGCATAAAATTTTGATATTTAAAAATTATAGAACTTATGCATCTATTTAGATCTATGGCTAGAGTTTGACAATTTGGGCGCTAAGAAAGATTACGTGCAACTTTAATTGGGACACACGGAGCAACTTTATCTATGTAGTGAAGTTTGACAAATGTTGCAACTTTAATTGGGACGCACGGAGTAACTTTTTCTGTGCCATGAAGTTTGACAAATGTTTGCCTAGCCAACCCTACTTGTTTAACATGTTTAGGATATTCTAACCATAGATAGGCAAATGTAGGTTGATTGTGAGGATCATGTCATATCGTGTTAAGACGAGACACATTATATCATTTCTTAATCCATATCATGGAGTTCGAAAAGCATGTTTTTACATGCCTTTATCTTGATTGCAACATTCTACCTGTTAATAGGTATGTTATATTTCAGCTTAAGCTAACTTATGTGTGTATTTCTCCTGTCTTTCTGGTTTTCCACTAATAAAATATGTGCTAAATTACTGAACTTTTAGAATATGTATGGTGGGATGCACGGAGGCGCAGTTGCTGCCATCTCCGAACTCATGGCAATTGCTTGTGCTAGAACTCTCGTGGGAAAAGAAAAGGACGTATTTCTCGGAGAAATGAGCACATCTTATCTTTCCTCTGCTCCCAAAGGGGTAAGTGAAGTTTTAAACTTTAGTTAAGGTTAAATAAATGGCTCATGTCCCTTTAAAGCATCATCTTGATTGGATTTTGCAATTTGTTCTGGTTAAGGTTGCATTCTGTTCCAAGAAAATGTGTTCCATATTGGAGCTTGGGTATCTAAAACACATTTTCTTGAATTATGAAGAAAGGTTGTATGATCATGAGTTCATTTGAATTAGTTGCTCTCACTTGTATCAAGAAATGCTCGAAGGATAAAATAACTGAAGTAGGCTAAGGTGTATTTGATGGGAAGGGGCCGGTTTTGGCCCCTTTGTTGAGGTTGTAGTCATTGATCCTTCCTGTTTCGGTGTTGGTCAATCTAGTCCATGCTGTTTGGCTCATCGGGCAATGATCCAAACACTAGGGACTATATTGGTCAATTTCAAAACACGAGAGACCAAATGGCTACACCTCCTGGCATAATGGGCGAATTTTGCCATGCTTGATATACATCTCCGGCTTTACATACGCCATTTTCTGTCTTTGTTGAATGAGAGAATTTTCTGTTTGACAGTCAAAAGTGGTGGTTGATGGATCTGTAATAAGAAGTGGGAGAAACATCACAGTGGTTGCAGTTGAGTTCAAGATAGAGGAATCAAGCAAATTGCTTTACACTTCCCAAGCTACTTTATACCATCTACCAAATGCAAGTTTATGATCCATCTCTTCAACATCCAAATTTGTATAAAATGGCACCATTCCATTACCTTGTTTATGTTGTATTACTCATCTGGTCTACTGATTCGAAGATCTGATAGTGGTATTAGTGCATTGTTATATATATATAATATAACCTCTCTGGTTATTGGCCCCTGGATTGAGCACTCTTTTTTATAAAGAGTAAATTTTTTTATAGAGAGTAGAGTGGATGGTGTAAATTGCAATGGATATATGAAAAAGTAAATTGAGTAGATTAAGAGCAT
>JAULKJ010315843.1:0-10713 GCA_032355405.1 Rubia balearica | reverse complement strand
TTGTTGACTTCCTTACACAAAATCCTAGTGCAGTTGCATGTGCTCGATACAGTTTTTCAAGCTCTTCCCAAGTTCTTGCTCTCACTCCTTTTAAACACTCCCTTGCATCTATCTCTAATAGATTAGGAAAATCATCTAGCAGATCTGTCATTTAAATTACATATCACTCAGTTTGTTTATAAAGTCACAGATCAATTGTATCAGTTTCAGGGACAGTTGACTCAGGTGCAGAAACATCAAACACTTTTAAGAAAACATCAACCCATATAATAGAAACATCACATAGCATATATGCAGGTCAGTTCTGAATCATGTACGAAGGGATCAAACATTTTTATTAAAACATCAATCGATAAAATAGAAACATCACATAGGAGTATATGCATTTCAGCGTCTGTATCCGATTTCCAATATTTGTTGCACATACCATCACTGGGCATATATTTTTATCACCGCGCGTAAGGAAATCACTCATTATGTTCATAGCATGATACATTAGTTCTAGAAGCCAATATTCACTAAGAATTCGTATCAGATACACAAGGATCAAACACTTTCATTAACACATCAATCTCTATACCAGTAACATCACATAAGACTTATTTCAAGTACACTTTCATACAGATCTACATAATTATCAATATATACTTGTACAGAGCATCAATTATTAACTTCAAGACACTTGCAGGTTTTTGAGCTCAAGTAGGCATCAAAATATTCACAAGCAATTGGAATATCAAGCAGATAGAATCAGGTTTTATGTGATGATTCCGGTATTTAAAACTCACCTTTTACAGAATTTGGTTCGATTTCATTGATTGTGTCGGTCACCACAGTAATTTGTCGTTCAATGTTCAAAAGGCATGTTGATGAATCTTCGGTTTTGGTATTGTCTTCTTCGCACATCAATTGATCTTCCAATCTGCAAAATCAATGAAGGTCAGTTAAATTGATTGTAGATTGTTCAATAAACGGAATTGATTTTGTAATTTTGAATGATGAACCTGATTGCTTGTTGATCGACGTTGTTCATTGCTTTTCTCAACTCTGATCGCAGATGTTCAGGATTAGATCTTCTAAGGTTTTGGTGTGAATGATTGAAGTGGTTGATATCGGTTGAAATTCTGAAGATTCTTTGGAGGAGTGTTTTTCGTTCTGCGTCTTCATCGGAAGCGGCTTTGTTCTCAGGTTTCCTTCAATTCTTTCGCAATTTGCAGGTTAGTCCTCCTACTTTTGCGCACATATTTTATTGGCATCGAAATTAAAATAATTTCCCTATGACCCCGGAATTTGATTTGCCTTTTACCTTAAATTATTGTAAGTACTTGGTCTTACGGTGAGACGGTCTCACAAGAGACGGACTCCAAGACAAATTATGTGGAAGATGCGAATGACACCGACAAAAAAACACGATGCATAATCACTAATTCACCATGATCTAATGATCTCATCCATCTTCGCTACTTTTAGCTTTACCCAGTGCAAGCTTTAACACACTTACTTTTGCACGACATCCATAAAAAATGAGAGTTATACTGGTCAAATTATTATAATAATTCTGTCTCTTGAGTTCATAAATTATGAAAAAAATTAAAGTTTAAAATGCAAATTAGAAAAAATCAAGATTATCGGGTTGCATTAATGCGGTCATAAACTTATAACTATTGTACGTTACATAACAAATTTTTAATATTGTAACTAAAATCTTTTATTTTTTTATTATTCTAATTCAATCCCGTCTTTCCATATATATGTGGAAAGACGGTTTTCCCCAAAATTTTACCTATTATAAATTGTATAATAAATTTTATCATCCTCCAATAATTAATATACCTTAATTGAGGTGGGGTTAATTTATACTCCATGTTATTTCAATAATTATCTAAGATAACTAAACACTAATCAATGAATGCATAATTCTTATAAAAATTTATTTTAAAAATAATTCGATAAAAAATAATTAAGAATAATGCGCATTTACATTATTGCGGTCTGATAAATATTTAGGTTAGAATGCACTAATAGTTGTTTCGCAGAAAGCATCCATATTTAAATTCCTGTTTTTTAGATGTATAAAATAATCCCATAAAATTAAGTTGTTTACTGCATTTTTCCTCATATTTATTATTATTTTTGAAATAGAATTAGACGGCATATGTTTGTATTTATAAAATCATAATATCGCTTCAGTTATAATTGTATATTTTATGTTATATATGACCAAATATGCACACTTTAACAATTTTTGATATTTCAAGAGTTTACACATGTTGAACTGTGTCCAATATACTCCTCGTTTCACATGCGGAAGAATAAGAGACGAAATGGATATAGATAGATGCACTTACATGGGAAAAGATCGGTCAGTTTAACTATTGCTTCTCACATTCGTACGTAGACGAAAGGAGGTGGTGGGCGTAGAAGGTCAATAGGTGGAAGAGTGGGTTCTTTCTTAATTCCAACCCTACCTCAATGCTATGAGGAATTATTATTTTTGGATTACAGATTTAACTAATAATCTTTTTTCTTAAGGAATAAAGTTTTTTTATATCTAGTTTTTCTACTACTATCCACATGTAATATAAAATACAAAAAACATAAAAAAAAGTAGGAGTGTCACAAGCACCCCCAAGAGTTTTGAAATCATCCATTAAGGATTTTTTCTTTGACCCTTTTCAAACACAACCCATAACTTGAAAATGCAAGTTGCAAGTAAACTCATCGAATCACACATCGTCTAAGCTGGAAGATCCCAATGTGGCCAAAAGTCCCTGCAACACTAGCAATAACATTGATGCACCAGGCTTTTGCCTATGGCATAATTTTTTTTCCACCGTAGGAGTTTAGGTTTTTGCCTCTCCTCGGGAGGATTCCTCCTTTTAGTCCGCAGCCTACGAGGTATTTGTAGTTGTTTCCATTTGTTGTTCCCCTCCCAAAGGCAAGTTTTTACGCGTTACTCACATGTTCACCACTTAAACAACCACTTTGTGTCCGACTTGCACGCGTTAAGCATGATTAGACCTCTAGGGGTAAAGCATTGTTTCTATGCGAGTCGTGAGAGGGATACCAAATCATGCACTTTTATTACTCCTTAATTGTATTTTACTCTTTAAGAATCACAATAATGATATCCTTATATTAGAGATTTTGATTAAATATATAAAATTCACTTAAAATTTTGACTCCAAAGAATTTTGTATTACATCTTTAAAATAATTATTTAGCATATGGTTTTCTATTTATATAGAGAGAAAAATATATATTAAAGAATAAATATTTTTAATGCAAACATTAAGTTGAATGAAAACATTGAGGGAGCCGAACTAGTCGGAACTGCACACAGTATTTGACCACTAATCTAATGATGTACCCTTTCTATTTATTTATACATAAAAGTTACAAACTTGTCATTCGATTTTTAGCATCTTTGTGATACCCTTTCGGAACAACTTGATGTACGCCTACGGGCAATGTAACCCAACTTTTGACAACATATAAATTTAATGAAAAGGAAAAGACACACTTCAAACCTTGTCTATGACGATTTGACTTAAAAAAAGTTGAACAAAAACATAACTTTCCTTTTTACATCAACAGCATTAAAGTTTAATTACTGTCTTAATTTCTATAAAAAAATTGTGAGCTATTAAAGTTATTATTAAATTAAATTATAAAGTAATCACTGGTATATTATAAATATAAGTTATGAATATATAAACATGTTGGAATTGAAATAAAAATAATAATTTTTTATTTCAAAGAAAAAATTGAAGAAACAATTGAACTCACTCTTATAAATTATGTAAAATAAAAATCGGTTAAAGCTGTAGAAAAAAGTATAATGAATATGTATTTATTTTAATAGTCTATTTTTTTTATAAAGGCCATTAGACTTTTTCATAGTAGCAACTCTTCATTTAAGTTAAGAGTTTGGTACATCTCTTTCTCAATAAAAATACTGCTAAAAAGTCACTTGCCACTTTTTGTCTCTTTTCTTTTTAACCAAATTGGGTGAATGCATATTCCAAAAAAAAAAACACACTAAAACTTCATTGATTACTTTAAAATTATTGAGTTGATGGTGTGGGAGTTGGGACCTATTAAACACTCTTTTGACCTATTTTTCCAATTTCCATTGTTAAAGCTAAAAGCAACGTCAACTGTTATAAAATAATACTCTCTTCGTCCCATAATTATTAGCATATTTGTTGTTTCAAAGTCAAAATTTATAAAGTTTGACCCTAAATATCAATTTATATATCTATAATAAAAACATCATGTGAGATATTGTTAAATTCATCTTAAAGTCTATTTTCTAAATATCAATTTTATATGTGAAATTGTTGTATGTATCCAAAGATATCGATAGTCAAACATAATCATTGAAAATCGTTAAAAAATAGGTCAATAATTTTGGGACGGAGGGAGCATTGATCTTTTATTCTTGAGGAAATGGACTTTTGGGTCACCATTAGGTAGGATCCCTTCGAGTTATAAGCGGGCCGATGATCCAACATTAGTAAGAGAAGGTCCAACTTTCCTTTTTTTTGTTGGTGAAAAGTTAGAGCACCATTTCTTTTTTTGTATTACAACCAATCAAATTACATATAAAAATCATATTTTATAGATCGGATTAAATTTTAAAAATGCCAAGGGATGACAATGGAATGTGACGGGTTTGTTTTATGGTCCACTCATATTTATACCTAATTAAAATTTTCATACTTATACTCGTCTCACCCTTATCGGGTACACCATTAAAATCCACCCTCTGTCTCATCGGATATTATATAAAATTCACCTCCCCCCATTGAGCATTATAAAAAATCCACCCTGCCCCATCACCTACTTGACTTACTTACCAACTTCAAACCCATTATACTCACCCCACATATATCTCCAAAAACACTTAAAATCTGCCTTGTTATAAAAATTAATATTCAAAATTTAATAAATATTTATATGAAAATATTAGTGGTTAGATATGTCCATTTTGGATAAATAATAATTTATTATACGCATTTTGAGGTTGATGTGAACCAAGATCCATACTCGACCCATTACCCATGACATGTATCATTTTCATATCCATTCCCGCTCCACTCCCATCAAAGCTACCTCTAAGCATGTCCCCATTGGGGCTGATCTCCATCAAAATCCGCACCACTGCCATTCTTAGAGACACCACAACTTGAGTGCATTGAAACTCGGTGAAATATGAAACTCTATCTATTTTAATATTTGGGGATGCCCTCTAAAGAACACCTATCCGCTGCACTATCATCAAACTATCCCTATCAAAATCGGAACCACCACGATCGCATCTTCATGTACCACTGAATGCGAGGTGAACTCCAACAAAACTCGCCCTACTACCATCCCTGGAGACGCCATCACTTGAATATCTTGAAACTCGGTAAAGGCTGAAACTTCATCAATTTGAATAATTGGGGATGCCCTCCGAAAAACATATAGTTGTTTCATCGCCATCCAGTTACCACCACCGAAACCGTAACTACCACGATCACACCTTTATGTACCACCAGATGCGGGGAGAACCTCTACCAAAACTCACCCTTCAAGGCCGGATGCGCTAGAACCGTCTTGATGAGTAGACCATAGACACTGCTACGCGGTGATCCGGGGTCTTTTTGGCCATTTGAGGTCTTTTTGGCCATTTGAGGTCATTTAAGGGTTCAAAATGGCCATTTGAGGTCTTTCAAAATGGCATATTAATGTTTTTTAGTGTTTTTTGATTTTTCATTTCATTTTTGGATTAATTTCGAGTTTCCTTTTTTATCATTCCATAGTTTTATTATAGTATTTAAAGACCTCTTGTATTTTTTGAAGATTTTATCTTTTATAATAATATTTTTTGCGAATATTTTCTCTCTGGTGGATTTAGGAACCAAAACTTAGGGTTTGTACTTGCAGACCTTAATTGTTCCTCAAGATTCGTGCTTGTGGATCTCTTTTGATATTCTGACTAAGCAGAGTTTCGCCTTGACCAAGGAAAAGCTCTGCCTGATTTTGATAAGGTTTTTGAAGTGAAATGTGATGCTAGTGGCGTAGGGATTGGGGCTGTACTATCCCAGGAGAAGAGGCCAGTGGCATTTTTCAGTGAGAAACTGAATTAGGCTCGGCAGAAGTGGAGTACTTATGATCAGTAGTCCTTTGCTATTTTTAGATCTCTAAGACAGTGAGAGTATTACTTGATTCAGAGAGAGTTCATTATGTTCACTGATCATCATGCTTTGAAGTTTCTCCATAGCCATAAGATGATTAATAAGATGCATGCTCGATGGGTCAGATTTCTGCAAAATTTTCCTTTCATTATTTAGCAGTAGTCAGGAAAGTCGAATAAGGTGGCAGATGCTTTGAGTAGGACGGCTTCTTTGTTGATTACTTTGGCACGGGAGATAGTAAAGTTTGAATGTCTGAAGGATTTGTATGAGGATGGTGTTGAATTTAAGGAGATTTGGGTGACGTTCGATGAGGGTAATATTAATGGAACAGATTTTCATGTTCGTGATGGCTATCTGTTCAAAGGAGATCAGTTGTGCATCCTTAACTCTTCGTTGATGGAGAAACTGATTCGGGATTTACATGGAGGCGGTCTTAGTGGTCATTTGGGAAGAGATAAAATCATTGCTAGTTTGGAGGAGAGGTATTATTGGCCGCATTTGAAGAGGGACGTGAGCATTATTGCCAAGAAGTGTTATGTCTGGTTTCTACAGGCCAGTCTCACAAATACTGGTATTTATATGCCATTACCTATTCCTGAAAATATTTGACAAGATTTGTCTATGGATTTTGTGTTGGGGTTTCCTCGTACCCAACGTGATGTAGATTATATGTTTGTAGTGGTGGACAGGTTTTCCAAGATGTCGCATTTTGTTGTATGCAAGAAGACTGCTGATGCGTCCAATATTGCAAAGCTATTTTTTGGGAAGTTGTTTGCTCTATGGAGTTCCCAAATCCATTACTTCAGACAGGGATACAAAGTTCCTTAGTCATTTTTGGATTAATTTATGGCGGATGTTTGAGACTGCTTTGAATAAGAGTTCTATAGCCTATCCCTAGACTGATGGGCAGATTGAGGTAAAGAACATAACGTTGGGAAATATGATTCGTAGTGTCTGTGGCGAGAAGCCAAAGCAGTGGGATTTGTCTTTGCCTCATGTCAAATTTTTTTATAACAATGTAGTGCATTCAGCTATGGGAAAATCTCCATTTTCTCTTGTTTATACTACTATTCCGAAGCATGTAGTGGATTTGGTCGAGTTTCCAAAGGTTCCTGGAGTTAGCAAGTCGGTAGAAAATTTGGCCAAGGAGACTGTAGAGACCAAGAAATGTATTAAGGCTCATTTGGAGGCTATTGGGAAGAAGAATAAGGAGGCTGCTGATAAGCGTAAGAGGCTCAAGATTTTCAAGGAAGGAGATGACCTCATGGTATTCTTGCGCAAGGAGCGATTCCCAGTTGGTACGTATAGTAAGCTCAAACCACGTTAGTATGGTCCGTTTAAGGTGTTGTGAAAGATTAATGTTGATGCTTATGTTGTGGCTCTTCCGGATACTATGAGTATTTCCAACATTTTTAACGGGCTGATATTTATGAGTACCATGAGGATGCGGTTCTCTATCCTGAAGAGAACTCGGTGTCGAGTTCTTCGGAGGTGGAGGAGACTGATGCAGGGCGAATGGCAGCGAAGATTGATGAAGCGATGGATTGTCGTAAAGGTTCAGTACGATTTTGAACATAATTTTTGCGTTCGGAGTCATAATCAGGCGAGCTCGGATGCGTTGGAACCGTCTCGACGAGACAATCAGGGTCTCTAGCTTGAATTGCTATTTGTGGTCGTTTAAGGCCTCAAAATAGCAATTTACTATTTTTTTAATGTTTTCAGATTTTACTTTAATTTTGAAAATTAGTTCCGAAATTTCCATTTTTTAAATAATTTCTAGTTTTTCCTTTTAGTATTTAAAGATCTCATGTTCGGATATTTTTATTATTCATTCATAATATATTTTTTTCAAGATTAATTTTGCCTATGGTGGATTTCGGAACCAAAACCTAGCATTTGTACTTGCAGACCTTAATTGGTTTTCAAAATTCGTGTTTGCGAATGTTTTTGATATTCTGACTGCGTCACTAGTAGTATAATACATTTGAGCGCGCAAACTAAGTTCCCGGAAGTTTAATAAGTGGGGTTTCAAACAAGCTGTGGGTGTCCATTTTTTTTATACACTACACTTATTAAATTACTTATTAAATTTAGATTTTTTGAAAATATTTTTATATTATATATTTTGATATTTTCACATTCAAATATATATTATTACTGATTTTAACTTTTAAAATAAAATTTTATAAAAATTATACTATTTAATGTAAAAGTTATTGTGGGCTGTGTATGAACTAATGGAAAAACCATATTTTCATAAACGTTTTCAATGAAGAATTCAGTAGTCAATAACTACTTATATATTTATTTCTATGAAATATGTATTCACATACGCGTTAAATCTTTACAGAATAGCGTCAGCCTGAATACGTATGCAGAGGAAAATTATTGAAAATTAAAGAAGAAACAATTTTCTCTCAAAAATATTTCCTTATTCATGTTCATTAGTATTAAAATCTGAAAACCCAAATTAATAAAACTAATATCAAGGCCAACATGGAAAAAAAAATACATACACGTGAATTTTAAACCATCAAAATATGTAAATATAAATGTGAAAATATGAAACTTCAATATTAAAATTTAAAAAATCAATTGAAACTATTAAAACATTAAGTATACATTAAGTAAACATTGATTTAATATTCAAATATAAGAAACATCAATATCAATTTATAAAATAACATGCTTAAAAGATAACACGTCAATAAAAAAAAGTTAAAATTTCAAAATTAAGATAGTAAAATATTTCAAACTAATACCAAAATAAGTAAAGGGTAGAAAATTTTACATATAAACTCAAGATTTTACATTATAAGAACAAAATTTGGCTTTAAACCACATTATTTTGGTGGGAAAAATGAGTTTGATAAAACATCACAAGATCTGATTGAAACATCAAATAGTGAAAATGAAACATCAAATATGGTTTATAAAACTGGCGCATTGCGCGGAAATGAGTATAAAATTTTTCGCGAATTTGTCCAACCCAGATTCTTGACCTGCAAGATTCTTATGATCCGTAATCATTAATTCCCCAATTATTTATTTCCAACATCCCTTAAAATATGGTATTTGAACCCCAGATCGTTCCTTACTCTCCTAAACTTCATTATATAATATAAATGAATCATTGGTCTCCCTATGAGACCGTCTGATACACAACTTTGTCTATTTTATTTATTAACTAGCTATACTACAATAAAGTCAATAGGATTTCCATGATTTACCATCGATTCTTAAATCTTTCCTTGATTGCCGATTGAATATTCCTGGATACCATTATAGTCGGCTTTTAAGTAGTGGATTAGCTGATATGTGTTGTTACATGTATATTAATTTATTGAATATTTGGAGACTTGGATCACATGAAGTCTTTTTTAATATAAAATTCATTGATTTAATTGATGTGACAAGTCTCTTTAATTAGTAGAATAATTTTAATTAATTAAGCACTTCATATCGTCGTAAGTTACCTAGCAGTTTCACATTTAGTTGTGCGAAAGTTGCTGAAGGCACCACTTACTTTTGGACGGGCTCCTCACCTCGATTATTGCGATTATTTCCCCAAAAATAATCGACCTAAATACAGTCATAGTAAAAATTATACTTTTTTACGTTATTTCACATCCGAGGTTAATCTTTTAAACCCAATTTTTTAAAATAAATAATTGAGATAGTGATCGACACAGGAATCGACGGTTTATCGACATTGATCGGGTTTGCTATGTGATCGATAGGAACAGCAGTTATCTATGTCGGTAATAAGAAAATGTTACCGAGTCCAACCCCGACGTCGTCTTTAACCTAGCTTATTGTCGACATCAGTCGAAAGTGGATTTGCCTAGCAGCAAAGTCGGCGTCGGTTATGGCCATGATCGGGCAACGTCAGTTCCATTGTTCAGCGACTTCGGGAGGATTGCCAATTACCTCCTTTCTACGTGCTATGGTAGAGTCGATGTTGCTCACTGGTTTCAGTTGACCAATATTGAATCGAAATACGATCGAAATCGCTTAATAAAATTAATTGGTGTTCAATTTCTGCAAAATGGAACCTATCACAAAATCATCAATACACTAATATTACAATTTAATAATAACTACAAAACTATTAAAATATGATAGATTGTCGTCCATAATTGGTAGTCAATCTCCATTACATAATCTATGTACATGATTTACAATATCTGATAAAATAAATTCAGCTGGATATTATAAAAGTAAGGGTAAAGTATGTTTTTAACCCTATAAGTTGGTTGAAAGTGCAGAAATAACCTTATAAAATCTGAAAGTGCAAAATTAACTCTAGAAATCAAATTTTGGACAGAAATGACCAATACACCCCTTGGGGAAAAATTCAGAAAATATAAAAAGCCAAAATTACAAAGTTGACTCTTCTAAAATTTTCTTTTTTCCACAAGGGGTGTAATGGTCATTTCCGGTTAAATTGACACTTTTGACCAAAACATATGGTTAATTTTGCACTTTCAGATTTTACAAGGTCATTTCTGCACTTTCAACTAACTTA
>JAULKJ010315833.1:0-10714 GCA_032355405.1 Rubia balearica | reverse complement strand
GAACATGCATCATCACTTTTTGACAGATCATGGATCCTTGATTCAAATGCTACATAGTGCTTGTGAGTTCCTCTTCTTCGTCCTCCTCTTCATGTTCACTCAATGAAGTTACATATGATCTTCCTTTATTTTTTTTAGTATTAGCACACTCAGCCTGGATGTATCCGTATCTTTCACATTCTCTGCATTGAATCCTTCTTGGCTGCTTTGTTTCGCCTCTCTGATTTCTTAAGAACTGCTTATTACTCCCTCTGCCCCAGCTATTTTTGTTGAGAGAGAAAGAGGAAGTATTTTTAAGAATCCAATATTTAATGATTGATTTCTTGACCATGTGTTGTGGGGTACCTTGATTTTATTTTCCTTTTTTCATTTAATTTCAGCATAAAAATGAAAAAAAAAACTGGCCAAAAAGGAAAATAAAGTGAACAGTACAAAAATAGCTGGGATGCTCCAACGAGGAAAGAGTGAAAAATTGTTGGGACATAGGGAGTAGTTCATTCCATTCGTGTTCCATGATTATTCCCAACCTCCTTCAGCATTCTTGAGAAATTCTTAGTATAAATGCAAGTTCTTCAATACCATCATTATTATCAACTTCATGGACATTTTTTTATGACGAGGCTTCAATTGCCAACTATTTTTGCACTTTTTATAGGCCGTTCCATTTTCATCTCATATGTTTGAGGTGATCCCATTAGTTCATCTAGTGTCATGATGGCCACATTTCTTGATTCTTCTATTGCTACGACTTTCATAGAAAATCTTTGAGGTAGAGATCTCACAGTATTTTTCATCAATTTGGATTCCTTATAGGTTTTCCCAAGTTGATATGCCATGTTGGTGATGTCTCTTAGCTTTCCATTAAAAACAACAATAGTCTCATCCTTGTCCATCTTCAATTCTTCGAATTTTGTTGCTAGCATTTGTAGTTTAGATTCACGTACCCGACTGGTTCCTTCATGCATTGTCTGTAGAATATCCCAAGCTTTCTTTTCCTATTGGCATGTTGAGATGTGTGTGTACTAGTTTTCATCCACTGCCGTGAAGATAACATTTAATGCTTTGGAATTCGCCATTGATGCCTTCAATTCATCAGAGTCCAAGTTGACTTGGCTTTGAGTTTGAGCTTCTTCATGCTTGATTCACCCTCTTTTGAGCTAGTTTCTGCATCCTCAGTTGGTGAACTCCATTCTGTTTCAACAAAATGCCATGCCAGTTTATCTAGCGAGTTAATAAAAACTCTCATGCATGCCTTCCAATAGTTGTAGTTCATTCCTTCCAACAATGGTGAAGCTCCTTCTTTGGTTTCCATGGTAAATCTGAATCACACTATCCTTGACATAACCAAGCTAAGAATAAGTAACTTAGCTCTAATACCAATTGAAACTTTGTTTTACCAAATTATATTAATTATCACTATCATGTTCCAACATATTCTATCTAACCAAGTATGCAATAAAGTAAAGCATGAACACAGAGATTTGGTTATGTAGTTTGGGGAAATTCACCTACATCTGCAGGGCCTGGCCCAGTTTAGAATAAACCCACTAATCACAAATATATAGAAAAAAGCACACCATCTAACTAGACTTATCTTCCCTAATTATAACTTGTGGATTTCAAAAGCTCCAATTGCTACCGATCCGCCTTGGTCAGACTCCCTTTGACCTCGAAACTCGTCAACGTTGGATCTCCTCCTCCTAAGAAATTAAGGTATTCGATTCTAAACTTGATCAAAAGGTTATGATCATGTTGGAACACATGCACAAAACTCACGAGTATTCCTTTGAATATTGAAAATTTGAATGCAGATTTTTCTTCAATTAAATCCATAAGTAACTCAATCAGAATGTCTTCTATTTAAACCCATCGTATGCTTTGATTTCTTGTGCGAGAATAATTTCTTCTCCATCTGTAATTCTAATTTCCATCAAATCCCTAAGAGATAGAAATTATCAAGCTAATCCCTTAACAAAAGGAATTAGAATATTTGCTCCAACTCCTTTTCTTGAAAAGAATATTCATCTAATCAATTCCGATTTCCATAAATTCAATCCCATAAATATAAGAATTGATATATTCTAAAACTAAAATCTCATGGACGAAATATCTCCTCTCAGATTCCTTCACGAAATTCCATAAATCACCGATCATTACTTCTTTGCTGTTTCAACAAAATAATTTTATATTTGCATAATATTCATAAATTGAGAATTAATTAAATATTGACTTCACAAACTCCATTAAAATTTTCTTAATTTAAAATTTTCTTTAATCTATTTTGAATATGAAACTAATAGTAAATGTTGTTCATATTTGACTATATGGATTATTTTAATTAAGCATACACACTATTATGGATGTTTAATTTAACGTAAAATTAACACATTATATTATTGATTATTAAAAAATTATTAAATACCATGAATTTTAAAATATTAATTTAATATCATTCAAAATTTTCATCTAGGTGTTAATATTTTAATTATGAGAAAAAGCGGATAATTATCTATTTTATATCATTTATCTAAATTATTAATCACTGATCTAAATTATGGAAGTATATTAGTCTTGTGCGTAGTACCAATACTGTATTTATTTACATTCATACTAACAAAACACTAATGTGCTAGAGCATCTCCAATACGAGGTCTCTTATGTAAATTGTATCAACATGTGAAATATAAACTTGCAATATATTTGGAGTTTTTTGGTTCTAAAACTTTGTTTCCCAATCCTAAATATTTAATCTCGTGTTTCTTATTTCTTGCAAACATTTAAATAATAATTTTAATATATTTCACGTAAACTTCATATTATTAATAACTATATTTATTATATATTTAAAATATTTGCAATTAATAATATATACTTCATTTCTCTTTCAACTCGATAACGTCAGGGTTCGAATTCGATAACTACATCATAAAATTTACACCACATATTAAATTTTTAAATTAATTATTTGATTCACATGCACTATTATTTATATCATAATTAATTATTAATTTTAATATGTAATATAATTTAACCATTATCTTCTTTTAATTATTTTTTCTCCAGTTAAGTTTTATTCAGTTCAATTTAGTTTGATTCAGTTCCATTATGTTAGAGTCAGTCCACTTTAGTTTGCTTCACTTTAGTTCAATGTGATTAATTTCATTTCAGTTTTATTCAGTTTGGCCCATTTTGATTAAGTTGGGTTCATTTTGATTCAATTTTGTTCAATTTGATTCAGTTTGATTTAGTTCGATTCAGTTGTTTCAGTTCATTTCAATTTGATTCGGTCAATCCAATTCATTTTAGTTCAGTTTGACTCATTTCCGTTCAAGTATATTCGGTTCATTTCATTGTGATTTAATTTAGTTCGTTTTGGTTAAGTTTAGTTCATCGTCAATTAATTTAGTTTAGTTCAGATCCAATCATTTTAGTTCTGCTTCAATCAGCTCAACTCCAATCATCCCAGCTCAACTCTTCTCAACTCTTCTCAAGTCAACTCAGCTCAAATCAACTCAACTCAACCCTTCTCAACTCCATTAAATTCAGTTCAACTCAACTCAGCCCTATTTCATCTAACTTGAACAGGGCCTTAAATAATACTTCAACTTTAGTGAAAATCTAAGTAAATGTGGCATAACTATAAGTTCATGGACATAACATTTTACTTTTTAATTTAATTTTTTTTATTATTTTCAATTTTTTTAATAAATTAGATTACGTAATATAGGGTGTGTTTGAATGTGAAATGTAAAAAAAATACTAAATAAAAATTACAATATTTAACTTTAAAGAATTGTTTTTAAAAAATTTAAAACTCACAAAAGTGAGGGGGAATATATTAGGCACACTATACCATGGAAAAATAAATTAAAGAGAGTAGTACATATGTACGATGTGTTAACAAACTATGTGCGGCTAAGAAGATATACGTGGAATAGCTAAACACAGGGAGCTTTTTCCATACCCTTTGTCTCCAAACCCCATGTCGACAAAGCATATGACCCTAAACCCATTTCGATATCTATGATAGTCTCCCACTTTTGTGCCTCCACCCCCTTGTGTCGACAAAAAGAGATGGTCTTCCATAATTAGTCCCTTGCAAATCCCTTCCCCTGATGGATTCACTCTTGATTTAAGTTGAAATAAGCGGCTGGTGTTTGAGGATGATTTCTCCACCTCCCTGGATCCATTTTTGTTCCAGACACCAAGGAATCTTTGGGTTTTTGAAGTCTTTTCATAGCTTTCAAGATAGATGCAAAAGGCCACCTCCATGTTACTACGTAGATTGCAGCACCTGACAAGCAGAGGAATAGAGCGCAGTAAATTTTCTAATAAGGAAAATTCCTAACATAAAACTGCCAATCATGAGTATCTGAAAAACTACAAAATGCATCATGGGGATCAATGTTAAAACCTCTTTTATAATGTAAGGAAAGGAGATCGAGTCATCATCCCCTTTATTTCTTTGGGCAAACCTGCATGAACAAAAAATAAGTTTACCTTTTTGGTGCTAGCAATTCTTGACAATGTATCTACAACATTGTTGGCTTCTCTGTAAATGTGCGAGATAGACCAGTCCATATGATGAAGTAAATCCCATACTTGGCGAATATCATTGGTGCATAGCCAGTGGACTTTATTAACTCATCTTACTATAGGTGAACCAGAATTTCTTAATCACACTCGATTTGAATGTATTTGATTCTACAGTTTCGAGTTTCCTTAACCCATACTGGAGCGCTTTAACTTCAGCTTGAAGACTGTTGCTTGTTGTGATTTGCTTAACTGCAGATATGATCAACTTTCCATGACAATCTCTAATGATGAAACCAGCTCCTCCATTTCCATTTTCTAGGGAAAAATAGCCATAATTAAGTTTGAAATGACCAGGAGCTTTCCATTGAATAATTTTCCTCTCATCCCTTTTCTTGGATCTGCATATGAACAATCTGAGCAACCTTAATGTCAAGTTCCATAAAACCTTTGATCTTATATCCTATCAAAATGGCATTCAATTGCAATAAGATTTTCTTGAATATAATCTCATTGTTGGGTTTACTTTAGTCAAAAAAACAGTTGTTTCTAGCACACCAAATGAACTACATACATATGTAAGGTAAGATCCTGATGAGCTCAATAAAATCTATGATTTTAAATTCCAATGCTAAAATAGTCTATCCTAAAAGTATTCAAAACAAATGGTAGAAATATCAAAAACCTTATCAATATTATCCCATATTTTTTTTATCAGCTGTTGAAAGAATGATGAATATTCTTAGAATCTTGTTTACAGAATGAACATCTTGATGAAAGATTAAATTTGAAATCTTCAAGAACATCAGGGAAGGTTATAAACCTATTTAACGGTCTCTAATTCATGATGTTATTTTTTGGAATAAATCTAGACCAGAGATGACTGAAGGACTGCATTTTAAAAAATCTTTTTGGCCTTATAACTTCATAAGAAAACTTCAATGATAAGAAACCATTTGGATTGGGTTTCCATATTAATATTTAGGGAATAATTTGTGGTTACTGCTCAAATTTTGGATGATATTAGTACAAAGTTGATTCTGAAAGTGTTTAGAAATGGATTTGGTTGAGTTAAGAATTCAGCAACTGTAGGGTTTAGATAGGGTATATCTGTTTTAGGATTCCATTTGTTGAGCAGAAGTTCTAAACCTATCCAGTTAGAGACCCAAAAAGACACTGAACCTTTTCCAATTTGAATCTGAGTGTGCTTAATTGCTAAATCATCCACCTCCTTAATTCTTTTCCAAGTTCTAGTTGTTTGATGATTAGTAGGTGTTGACCACATGAACTTAGCCCATAAAGAACTTCCTTTTTGTAACTTCCACCATAGTTTGAGAGAAACATTTTTAATCATTAGATGCAAATTTTTGAAACCAAGACCATTTTCATCAAAAGGAAAACATAACTTGTCAAAGGGTTTCCATGTTCTCCCAGATTGGTTTGTAGATAATTTGGATTACCAAAATAATTGAGCCATTATCTTGTACAAAATATTTATGATGTGATTAGTAGGCTTAAGAACTATAATGATGTGTAGGGGAATGGAAGCTAGGACATGTTTATTAATCAAAATCATTCGTCTTGCATGTGATAAAAGTTTGTTCTTCCATTGAAGAATTTTAGTATTGATAGAGTTTAGGAGGTTAAGATAGTGTGGATTCTTATTCCTTCCTATGAAAATTAGGGATCCTAAGTATTTAAAAATAAATTCCCCCTGAATCATGTGGGTCTCTGACTTAATTTTGTTAAGAATTCTTTGAGAGGCAGTTTTGGATATTAGAAAAGATGATTTCTCATAGTTAATTTTTTTCCAGTTACATTTTCATACATTTTGAAAATCCCATGAGTTTTTTAATCCCTGCTTTTGTGTATTTTAAAAGATTGCTATGTTATCAGCAAAAGATAAGTGTGTGACATTAAGCATATTCTTTGGGAGGTTATAGAAGGGTATGTCTGCATAATGGAAGAAGAAGTTCAAATCCTTGATTTTGTGTATTTTAAAAGATTGATATGTTATCAGCAAAGGATATGTGTGTGACATTAAGCATATTCTTTGGGAGTTTATAGAAGGGTATGTCTGCATAATGGAAGAAGAAGTTCAAAGTTTTAGAGAAGGATTCTTCCATTAGAATGAAGAACAAAGGAGAAGAGGGTCTCCTTGCTTCAAACCCCTTGAACCTGGGAAGAATCCAAAGGATTTACCATTTACAATTACTGAAAAATATGCAAACCTTATGTTCTTCATGATGATATTTACAAAATTATCTTCAAATCCCATTTTGGATAAGAGTTTTGATTAAAAAAATGACTAGGAAACCTTGTCAAAGGCTTTCATCATGTCTAATTTTATTATCATATTGTAGCCCTTGGATTCGGAATTAATGTAACTTGCCAATTCTTGCATTAGAAGGACATTTTCTGAGAGCTCTCTTCTAGAGGTAAAGGCAGATTGCACTGGACTTAAAATGCCCTTCATTAAAGGCTTCAGCCTATCAACTATTATTTTATTGAAGATTTTGTTTGAAAAATTACAAATACTAATTGGTCTATAGCCTTTGAAAGATGAGCAAAAATCTGTTTTGGGTAACAAGACAATAAGTGTTGCAGTGATAACTTTGGGTAGTTTTGAGTGACTGAAAATATCATGAAAAGCTTGGAGAACATCTTCTTTAATGATGCTCCAACATTTTTGATAAAACATACCTGGGAACACATCAGGTCCAGGGGCCAAATCTCCATTCATATTCATTATGGTATCAATTAATTCTTCCATTGTGACAGCTTTGCTTAAATCTTGATTCATGGTATCAGTGATTGAAAGTGGTAGGTTTTCAAGCAGGCAAGCTGTGTTGATTCCTCTGTGACCACTTTCTTCTTTTGTTAAGAGTTTAGAGAAGTAAGCTATTGTTTCATTCCCTATAAGTTTTTTTTATCTTAGATCCAGTCACCATTATTGTTTTTAATATCTGCAATTCTTTGCTTTTTGTGTTTGTTTTTAACTGATTGGTGATTTTTTTGGTTTAAATCACCTTCAGTTAACCATTTAATTCTATATTTTTGCTTCTAGAAAGATTCTTGGTTAGCTAATGATTTGGTAAGATCAGCTTTAGCTTGATTTAAAGCCAATAGATTTGCCAAATTTCTAAAAATTGCAATATTTATTTAAATTTAAAAATTGAGTGTTCATTATAATAAATGTGGATAAGTGAAAAAATATAGTAGGTTGTCTATAATTTAATGACAGACCACCTGTCAAGAGATATCCTCTTAATTTTAATAACTTTGATTTTGCTTTTTGATTTTTAAAAGATGAATTCAAAAAAGGTACTCTCTACATCCCATTAGTTTAGACCTATTTACTTTCCAGCTCAATGAGTGGGAATAGAGGGAGTATTCTTCTTATTTTTCCAAAACCAAAACAAAAAATCCTAGACATCAGCCGATATTAAGATATTAACAGATGGGGTGGAGATATCTTTATCGGAAACACTTTTTACTAAAAATTTTGAAAACCAAAAATGGGATTATTTAAATCCCCTGTTAGTTCAGAAATTTAAGTTACACTTGAACATTTCTACATGTAAAACTCATATTCTTTTGATCTAGGTTTGGGGTCCTGTAAATAAACCCCTCTCACCTAGGTGGGTGTTTTTAACCAACAAAAAAAGGTAGGAAATGTCATATTTGTGCTTTCTATTTTATTTTCAAAAAAATTAAAAAATACACACATTGTGATTGCACGTATAATGTTTAGATAGGCATTAGTTTATATTTATTTATTTCCTTTTTTGTCAATTTGATTTATTCAATATATTTGAATTTAAATAAAAAATTGAAAAACCAAATTTGAATAAAATGAATTGAATTGATTTTTTTAAAATATGATTTGATTTTAAATCGAACCGAATAAACCAAAATATTTGAAAATCAAACCAATACCCACCCCCTAGTTAAATCCATATGGTGAAGGAAAATAAGGGTGATCTAAAGACAGGGTGGTAGAAGGTCGACAACAACGCTTTGTAAAGGCATTCAAATTGGGTGCCGGGAGCAGTAAGCCCAAGTCAAATATAGTAGAGGCCCTTAATGTTGAGTCGTCAAAGTGCTAAAGTTGGATACTCAAATGGTTGTTATGACGGATGGTTCTTTGCCCGATGATGCAGAGAAGTCCCTAAAAGAGTTGGGAATTAATATTCAATGATCTGCTAATCTAGTAGGATAGACTCATATGGTATGATTATTTGGTTTTTATGTACTACCGTGTCATGTGCTACTTATGCTAATGAGGGTGTATCTTTGGATTCTCATGCGGGGAGTGTTATGGTATATGTTATACAATGTGTAGTTGGTTATACGGATAAGGTTAGAGCTTTACCGAGAAGTTAACGTCACTATGGGAGCAGTTGGAACAAAGTGTGGAGGCTCGCGAGGAGCTCGGGATGGAATTCACCAAGATGCGTATTCTTTGTCAAGAGAGGGCTTCCGTTAATGACGTGTTGCATGGTGTGCTGGAGAAACTGAAAAGAGGTGGTCCTGCTCATCCAGATTACCTACGCGTGCTGGTTAATAAGCTTATGAAGACTAAAAGTTTTAAGGATTTCTTTGTGGATATGTATGTTAAGATAGCGAAAGTGGGGTGGTGTAATTCTTAGGCGAGTACACTTTAGCGAAAGCCTAATTTGGATATCACTGAGCTTGAGGATCAAGTCTCTATAGTGGAGGCATTCGAGAGGGAAAAACATGCGGTGGATGAGAAATTCGCTAAAAAAGGAGGGATGATTTTCATCCTTTTCGTTTAATCCATGAGTTAGGTAAGATGGTATCATTGTCTTAGACATAAGAAATGGGAGAACGTATGCTGGACCTTTATCTAGGTAAGGAAAGTATCGAGAAGACCGGTGATGTAATTGAGGTCAATCCTTCGATTAGATTGATTCATGTTGAGCATATTGTCTAATGTGGTAGAGAATCGAAGGCGGGAACGGAAGTTGAAACATGATATCTTACCGGCGGTGCTAGTGAATCAACTAGTGATAAGGTTGGCTAGTTTCTAGGGCGATAGTCCATCATGTAATGAATATTTTATAGAAGTTGGTTATTTTAGTAACTTATGACCAAAAATTAAAAAGGGTATGATAATAATTTTGCCTGCTTTTATGTGTTCCAACCAAGGACTTTTTTCGGGAAGGATCCTTTGTCGAGTGTAGTCTCGTATATGAGTTATGACTTGTTGTCATTTAGTCACGGAGGTGGTATTCGAGGTTTTTCCAGTATATATAGGGAATATAGTTACACCGTGGGGCGAGGGATATATTAGTCTGATGACTTGGAAATGGAAGCTGGTGTCGAGGACATGGGGTTCGTGGAGGGGAAGGTGGTGTCAAAGAATATATTTGAAGAAGGCAGTGGAAGAGGAAGGTGGTGCCGTGGACATGGGGTTTGAAGAGGGGTATACTATAGTCAAAGTACCATTTGGTGGGTTATCGGACTCTGGCCATGACAGTGGTGTAGATGAGGATGGTGATTCTCCTCATGTCACATGGAAAGGTGGACTTGTGGAGGCTTCCAAGGTGTGTATTCTAAACTTGGATGCATGAATACCTTAATATCTTGACCATCCCCTCGAAGCCAAAGGAATAGGAAATGGAGTTGGGGTATTGACTGAGGGTTTTGTTACTGAGGTTTGTAAAGTTTGAACTTGGGTGGAAAAAAAAGAAAAGAGCAAAGCTTGGATTCGTTGGACGAGTATGATGCGCATATTTTTTAGCAATATTTTTTCATTCGCATGTTGATAATTTTTTTATAGATATAATGTTACAGGAGAAGGATTGGCAGAGGTTTTCGGTGGAGAAAATCCGTGAGGTTGACCAAAAATGACTTTTGTTTCAAAGCAGGCCGATCACACAGTTGTTTGATGAGTGAAGGAGTTGCAAGCTGAGTGTTGTCATTTGGATGAAGTGTTAGGTGTGTAGCGGGGTCATTTTAATGATACGTATGGGTATGTTGAGAATATATTGACAAAATTTGAGACCCTAGACGGGAGGACTATGTATCGAGAGGTTCGATGTTCCCGATAGTGTCATAGTCATTGCTGAAAGAGCAGTCTGAGGTGAATGAAAACCTTTTTGGGAGATTGCTATTGCTCTATCCCTGCAATCTAGGGGGTTCAATGAAGTGTTAA
>JAULKJ010315824.1:0-10714 GCA_032355405.1 Rubia balearica | reverse complement strand
GTGAGATTCTTGTGAATTCTTTCTTGCGTGCGAGCGATTGATCATGAAGCATGTTGAAGCAAAATAACAAGTTGTGTTCTTTGGGAATTTGATCAACTTATCACTCTGTTGCTAAACTTTACATGCAGAGAACCACTCACAATCACATTATCATCATTAATACAATCGATTACCCTGTTTTCACCAAAATTCATAGAATAGAATGAGGTCCATTCAGTCACCATTTCCATGTTGATTTCGTCAACATTATTAAAATATCAAGTGATGAAAAGAAGTGCTGATCATAATGAAAATTGAGCAAATTATACCAATTGTTTTTATAATAAAAATTCATACCTTCGTCACAATATTTAGTAGTTTTGACTTCTTTGAAGGTATGATGCTCTACTGTTGCACCTAGTATTATTGAGAAAATTTTCAAGCAACCATTTCTAACTTCATATCCCATCCTTGAGAAATAGTAGAAATGTGAGAAAGGGACCGTATTTTAATTCGTTACTAAAATTAGATTTAATCGGTTATTGACATGAGATTCAATTGTGAGGGTAAAACTCGCACAAAATGTGCACGTATGCGTTTTGAAAAAAATAATTGAATAAAAAATATTTTGTGTATCATTCCATGTTCCTTTACGATCTTAATGCTCCGCCCATGGTTAATGCGTCAAGTTGTCGTATTTTAGGGCAAATTTGCCAAAGACAACCCCTCTCTTTAGCACCGGTTTTTTGGCATATTTTTGCCCACCCCTTCACTCACATGGCCGGTCTACATTTCTTGAGTAAGGTTTCTACCTTTGTAAGCTACTTCTCATTCCATATAATTCCGTTCACTTCCGTTTGCCTTCTTCATTCTAACAAGCACAACAGAAGGTTGGTTGAATAATTATTGGGTGGATGCCCTATAGAAGAGGTGTTTGTCATAGTTGAGGGAATATAATTTGTTGTTCATCTTTCACTCTACATGTTAATAAAAATTGAATTTGATTGTTGCTGTGTTTGTGTTTGTTGGAATACAATGTTGGAATATGTGTATGGTATTTGCTTTGGTTGGAGGAAAATGGGATTCATTCCAATTCTACTGAAGGGAGAATATAATTCATTTCCTCGTTTGTTTTGGTTTTGGTTTGGTAGGTTTTTCCACTTGAGCTAACTTTAATATGTCCTAGTTCAGCTAGTTTCATATGAAACTGGTAATTTCTTCTTATGTGACTGCCTTAATAGGCACTCTTTATGGCAACACTCAGATAATTTTTCCCAACTGTTACAATCTGCTCTCATGTGTTGCATTTGCATTGTGACGGAAAATAGTGTGTTATTTGCATCAATTCATTTGTGGGAAATTCTTGATTCCTTTAATTGTTTTAATCATGAAAGGGCCTTATTGCATTGAATGGGAAAGGCAAAGAAGAAATTGGTTCTAAAAAACGTAGTTCATACTAATGAAGTTGTGGAAAAATATGACCCGCCTATTGAAGAATATGAAAATGAGGACGTCAATAACGATTTCGAGGATAATGCATGTACCTCGGAAAAGTAGGAGGATGACCATGAACTTAATTCGACCAAGGACAAGGGGGAGAATTTGGACAAGTTCGAGATCAAGGAGTATTGCAAGCATAGAGTACAACCACGTGACGAATCCATTTTGGGACACTGCATAATTGGAAAGCAGTCCCGGAACACGTTAAGAAAGAAGCTTGGGAAAAAATTCTTGTAAGTATGTTCCATTCCCTTTTCATAATTTTGTGTTGTTCAACAAAATTTGCAATTTACATTTTAAAATTTTGACTTCCCGTAGATGATCTGGGATATACAAACCAAAATGAACTTCGATGAAATGAACGAGTTCCGTAAGAAGTGGACGGTTTATGCGGGTGAAAAGTGGAGGAATGGGAAGGCGAAAGTGGCTCGAAAGTACATCGTCGACGGCAAACCGGGTATCAATCCATGGGCATCGTATCGATGTGGATAAAAAGAGTGGGAGCTATTTGTCAAACATAGAATGACCCCAGAATTCAAGGTGAATATTTAAGATCCTACATTTTATTTTGTGGTATCGATAAATTTATTTCACTAATCATTGACCATATAGGCTAAAAATGGTGTGGAAAAGGTAAACGCTGCAAGTAGAGACTACGTCCATCATACAGGTAGTGGAGGGAATTGCAAAATTGAATCGGAACTGGAAAAAAGAAAAAGGTAGGATAAAATTGATGAACTTATGAGTTAAGGTCGTAGTGTTGAAGAAGTAGAAGCGGAAGTTCAAAGCATGAATTTCAAATCAGAACGATCAGAGGCGTTCCTGGTAGCAAATTGAGATAAGAAAACATCTAACTACACCAACGATTCCGTAAAAATATCTGCTCCAACTATTGTATGAAAATCTAACACATAAGTGTGTAGCTAATTACATTCTCAAATCAAATGCATACTAATGGCTCTCAATTTTGTTTTGGTGACTAGGAAAAACTTTTGGACAAGAAGCAGAAGTCAGAGTTGGTGATAGTATGAAAAGAAGATATCTTCGTACAGACAACGGGAAAAAAGGATCATAGGAGTCGTTGGAGAGGTTACCCTATAATGACGAAGATTAAGGATTCCCTCCCATATATTGATGTCAACCGTTACGCATCTAGTCAATATGGAAGAGAAAACACAATAACTTTTGAAGAAACTTTAAATGAAAAACATGTGTCAACGGAGGTGGTCGATCTCAATGAAAGGTTAGTTGTCTTCTTCGAGGCGCAAACACAGTGGGTAGCAAACTAATCCTCTCAGATAATAAAAATTAGGTATCAGAGGTTTAAAATCTGCCACACGTCTTGCAGAAAGCACACGCCACTGATCGAGTAGGATTTCGATAGAGGTTATTGGAATACGGTCAGGAGTGGAGGAATCTACTGCGAAGCTTGGAAGCGCCGCAGATTCTTCAATCAAAGCAGTGCGAAACAAGATGAACAAACAGCAAGAGGAATCAAACAGGAGGTTGGAACAACTGGTGGAACCTTGGAGTCCAACTGATATTAACAAAGGCAAGGATGTAGCTAAGAGCTCAAATCACTATGACCATAACAGAGGAGCTGATTCGGGGAACACACATTCAGAGTAAGGATCGTAACCACAGTGAGGTTATTGTTAGATATGAACATAACTCTTTCAAAAGCAACTCTCCAGTTTTAGTTAACCCTGAAGTTGTGCTGAATGATTATTTGAATCCTAAAGCTGTGCTTAATGATTATTTGAATCCGTTCGGGTGGAGGGGTAGATTTAATTTCTTTTGGTACTTATCTTAGGGAATGACTAAGAAAATATCATCGATTTTTCAACTACTGCAACGTACTGGAAAAATTAGAAACTAGAAACAGTGGAAATTTATTTGCAAGGGAAAGCTAAGGTGTGGTTTCAAGGGAAAAATATGTTAGGAATAACACAAAGTCTTTTTTAAACAGTTTAAACTTTAGGCCATGGTTTATTGTACAATTAATAAGAAGTTTTATTTGGGATCAAAAGGCTATAAATACCCAACAATATTTGGATTCCAATTTTCTTTTCCCGATCGGAATCTGTAACCGCCGTCATTCCACCGCCAAATGCCGCCGCTCTTCCTCCACTGTTCCGCCTGTGAACTCAAAATTCAACGACAGAGCTAGGGTTTGGCAACGATGGAGGGCGCTGCAATTTCCGTTGGCGTCGCACAGTCTTTTTTTGCCAACGAGAAGAAGCAGTAAAGAACGACGTCGGCGGAAGATGCAGAAGACGATGATGCCTGTGGAAAATGTAGGAGACAATGACGACGCCGGAGGAAAAACAGGAGAGAAATGACGAGCGTGGGATACATGCGTCTGAGTGACGACGAAGACGCTTGTGACTTCACGTGCGACCAGAGGCGGAAAATGGGGAATGGCGACCTGAGGTGGCTGACAGCGGTGGCGCATTGAGGTTCTGCTTCATAAAGTGAGGTTTAATATTGTGTTCTACTTTTTTTTAAAGACTTAATGAGGTTTAATAATTACTTGACTGAGCACTTTGTCAACAATGTTTGTTTGGTCCAGTGGTTAGCACTCTTGTTGTTGAGGTTGAGGTTGAGGTCTCGAGTTTGAATCTCTCTATGACCTTTATTTTGAACAATTTATGTTCTTGATGTATATGCTGAGATTTAATATTATTTGACTGAGTGTTTGTTCTATACAAGTCTTTGGTGTAGTGGTTATTGCTCTATGCTTTGAGGTTAAAGACCTGGATTCAAATCCCACCATGTCTTTTTTAAAAAGAATTTTTATTCTTGAGGTATTGTAGCTTTTTGTTGATGTTCGTAGCTTTTTTCCCCTCTTATGCTGATGGTATTCATTATTCGGGTGAGGTTTAATTGATATGAGTTGATGTTTTGCAGTTTTTTAGGTGATATGGATTGATATTTGTAGTTTTAAATATTTGGGTAAAGTGCCAATAAAACCCTACTCACTTGACTAAATACCAATATAATCATCAGATAATTTTTAGTGCAAAAATAACCCTAACTAGTTAATGTAAGTGCCAATATAACCCTCAGACCTCATTTCCGGCATTGACTTCGCCGGACCGCTGCCCGCCGCCACCGAACCACCACCCGCCACCGCCGAACCAACCCCGGACCACCGCCCGCCGCCCGCCTCCGGATGTTGGAATGGGTAGAATTGCACTTACATCAACTGGGTAGGGTTATATCTGCACTTTCAATTATCAAAAGGTTATATTGGCATTTATGTCAAGTAGTTAGGGTTATAAAAGCACTTTTCCCTAAATATTATGATCTTTAGAAAATGGTTTGATAAAAATCAGTTCAATTAATCTTTCAAGTTGGCCAGGCGTCACACATATATGTCGCTAGAAAATATGACTTGGCTAACATGTACGAGCGACGTCACCAACATATCGGTCCATAATAATGGCATAGTCAACATGTCGAAGCAATGTCGCCCAGCCTTCGGTATAACCAATTGGTTTACTAAGAAGGGTGCGGCGTCTAATATAAGAATAATAACAGAAAATATGAATGAGTGATGTCGCACGACGATCGCTCCAAACGAAGGAGGATCGAAGGACCAGCGACGTCGCAATCAAACCTAGTAGATACACTAACAACAGTAGAAATATGGAGAAAAGAAAGGTCTTAAACCAAAAAATGGGCAACGTTGTCGAGGGAGAACATAAAACCAAAATTTACACACCCTATAACCCTAATCCATCGGAACTTCAAAATAGAAAACAAAGAACACATTCACACACCATATACATAACAATTTAAAGAAAAAATACAAAACCGAAAGTAATCTAAAACATCTAGAAACCATAATTTTGAGGAGATGGGTTGGGGACTATTGAAATTCGAGGGAAAGTTGAATGTTTGAAATGATTTATGAGTTGGGCTCCATTTATATTAGTCGTTATGAACCGTTGTGACTTCTGCTTGGCCTATGCGATGTTGCATATCAGTCGACCTTATCGATATTAGACCGATGTATGAGCGACGTCGACTAAACTAAATGTGGGCATCACCATTTCAGCCCACTAGTTAGCAAATGGGCCTGCATTTAACCAAAACGAATTTAATTAACCCTTGTGAATTCCTCCTTGGCAAGTGCAATGTCGCATATCAATCTATTTTGGCAACATTTGACCGACGTCGGCTAACCTGAAAGTGGGCCTCACCATTTTAGACCACTAGCATAGCAAATGGGCTCGCGTTTGACCAAAATGAACATAATTGACCTTAATAACAGTTAATAGCATATTACAAACTACTAATTAAAATTATAAATGTCCGTGAACTTTATTAACGTCCGGTTCAATCCAAATTGATTTTAGCACAATCGGTGAACTTTTTAGTTTTTACACTTAGGTCTCTCCAAGAAGGTAGGAGAGGACGAAATGCAAAATTGGAGATACCCAATTATCTAGGTCACATTGTCACAATAATGTTGCTCCGATTTAGGAATGAAGGAACCGGGGCATTTGTCCCTCATTTTTATTATTATTCCATTAATACCCTTACGATGAGCATTATTAGAACAATAAATTCCACCTCATAGAATCACACGAAATTACACATTCTTGTTTTTTATGAATTAAAAAGACAATAAAATTCCGTCCATCAATTTTTTTTGAAGTACTAATACGTGATATAGAATAAAATGTAGATGGTTACTTATAAGTATGCAAGGGTTAATCGGAAGATATTGTGGAAATCTCTGTGGGATCATGCCAGTTTCTTTATCACTTTTGTGGATTATAAGTTTGACTGGGGATGGAAAATGTCCCCGCCAGGACGATTGAAATCGATTTTGGGACTGCATGTGTACTTTTCAATTTTTGCACTTAGGTCTCTCTAACAAAATGGGAGAAGTCGAAATATAAAATTGGAGATACCCTTATCTAATTCACCAAGTCACGATCCACATGTTTCAATTTGGTCATGCACGGGTCAATGGAACAGACCCAAAATCTTCACGGATAGTATATGACGAAATTTTGTGAAAATTACCATATGAACCAAACTTCCTTGAATGTTCACTACACTTCAGAACTCTGCACCCAAACATAATGACTAATGTTTGATATGGAGATTATGCATATTTTCTAAGAGGGACACGAATCGGGGTAATCGTCTGTCATTTTTGTTAGTATTCCATTAATATCCTTACGATAAGCGTTGTGAGAACGATGATTTCCACCACGTAGAATCACATTAAATTTCATATTCTTGGTTTTTTTATGAAATAAAAAGATAATAAAATTCCGTCCATCAAATTTTAAAAAGCGCTGGTACATAGCCTAGAGTAAAATGTGAATGATTACTTATAACTATACAAGGGTCATTCGGAAGAACTTGTGATTCTTGATTAGTTAGGCTGTTAGAACATTTTAGCTAAGCCTATATATCTGGATAATTGTGGAAATTATCCACAATATTTTTATCTTTATTATTTAATTTCTTCAATTTTAATAATTGTTTAACTATATATCTGGAAAAAAAATTTCTTGAATGTTGTTGTGTATGATTTTGTTGCTAAATTTCAAAATATGAAAACTCAACATGAACACGTTTATTAAATTAGTTGTATGACATTATTTTTCATTAATTGTATTATTATTATTATTATTATTATTTAATATTAAATAAAGCCCCACCAAAATATAAAAAAATTGGATCCGCCCTTGGTTTCAACCCGTATATTGATTCTTATGGGTAAACTCGTGGTCAACCCACAAACCCAACTCGTTCAACGCTTACTTTTCAACTATCCATTTGACACATTACCCATTTAATTCACTACTCATTTTACTCATACCTATACAGGTTTAAAATTAGATTACCCGTTTGACTCGCGGGTTACGGGTCTACTGATATCGATATCGTAGAAGATAAACGACGCACATCTAGTTATGTAGCGGTGGTTTCTCTCTCCAGCGCATAGCCCGCACCTTTTTCTGGCCGCTGCTTGCCGGCATAGTTTTTCGATTCCTTTTCAGTGGGTTTGTCGGCCCAGTTTTCATCTGATGCACTGTTGGGCCAGTTTAAATGAGCTCTTTCTACATTTAGCCCCATCGGAGATATTTAATCTCATATTAATATATTCTTATACTTAAATTTTAACACAACAATTTTCAATTATAAAACATCAAGTGAAATTAGTTAGGAATCATATAAAATTAATAATTTTAAATAGTTAAATATTAAATAAAATATTAAAATACACATCAAATTAAAATACTAGTTAAACATCAACTAAAAACATTTAAAATAAGCTAAATTATACTAGTAGTTAAATAAAGACTAAATTATTTTTTTGGTCTCCAACATATATTGCAATGTCATCTTTGGTCCCCAGTGCCAATACCGCTTATATTCAACAACCAATAAATACAAAATGATTTGTTTGATCCCCAAAGGTGGTTTTCAGTTAAGGTCAAAGGCAAAATTGGTCACAAATCTGTAAAATGACCATTATACCCCTGAGTTAAAAAATAAAAAAAATCCTCGATGGCCCATGCTCTGACCCGCCTTCGTGTCTCTAAGTTGCCGTAAAACACAAAGAAACTCCCATGTTGCATCAAATCGTTGAGGGCAAAGTGAAATCGGGAAAAATCCATCATGCTTGTTCTTCCTATGCTTGTTCTTCCTAAACACGGAAAGTCACCGTTTGGATACGAGCTTAGCGCTGCTCGGCCTGAACAGGGTGGCGTGTGGAGCTGAATGGCGGCGTAGGTATGGACTTACCGAGAGCTCGAGGTCTAGCGGCGGAGATTTGGATGGAGGGGACCTGGGGCAGACCTGAATGGTGGAGACCTGGCGAAGTTGAAACCCTAGGTTTCTGCTTTGTCTCCAGCGAGCCTCGTCGCCGTTGCCTCGATTCGAATTGCAGAGACCTAGCTCCTCGTTTCCGTCCACGAACCCTAGCTCCCTGTCGCCGATCGTTCTACAACCACAACGGCAGAGCTCTTTTTCTTCGCGAATCAGCAACCACGATGACGGAACTCCTCGTCGTCGATAATTCCTCGCGGTATGCTTTCACACGGTGTCCACCGTCGCCGGTCGCATGCTTGTAAAGACAACCTACCGCTGGGAAAATAAGTAAGCCGTCGGGGAAAATAATTTCGTCGCCGAGCAAAATAATTATGCTGCTGGGAAAATAATTCCGCCGCCAAAGGGATATGCCGTCGAGGAAAATAATTACGAAAAATGTTTTTATAGGAAAATAATTGAAAATTTATTTAATTAGTAAAATTATCCAAATACCCCCTGGCTATATCGAAACATAATTCTAGTTTGCCTGAAAACCACCTTTGGGGACCAAACAAATAATTTTGTGTTTGTTGGTTGCTGAATATAAGCGGTATTGGCACTAGGGACCAAAACATGGTATTGCGATATATGGTGGGAACCAAAAAATAATTTAGTCTTAAATAAAAATATTTAAAATATCAAATAAAAATCAAATTATAATGATTAAACATCATATAAAAACCCTAAATATACACATCAAAATTGATATTATTGAACATCAAATCAAAATAATAAATAATAGACATCAAATCAAAACTATTAAACATCAAATAAAAACACCAAAAACACACATCAAAATAATTAAAGATTAAACAATATGCTAAAATGAGTATCAAATTAAAATGTCTATATCAAATAATTAAATTTAAAAAACCAATCAAATTATAATAGACGAGCATTTAATAAAAAAACTTAAATTTAAAATATCAAAGTGTGCACATAATGGGACACTGAGCTCAAAAAAATCACCAATATTAAAATTTAAAAAATTCACATTACTCGAACATCAAAACATATATTCAACAAAAATCAAATAGTAAATAAAGAAACATCAATATTGATTTTTAAAAGACACGTTGAAATACTATCATATCAATCAATGTGAAAATACAAATTAAAAATTGAGATGTAAAATATTTTAACTAGTGTCAAAAGGTATAAAGTGTCAATAATATAACATACTGTAGAAACACAAGATTTGCATTAATAGATCATAACGTAACTATAAAACACATAATTTTAGTGAAATTTATATTCTGAAAAAACATTAAGGGGTTGGTTGAAATATCAAATATTGAAAATAAAGCATCAAGTTTGGTAGTAAAAACCCGCGCATTGCGCGAAAATGAAGAACAAAAATGATCTGCGAATTTCTCCGACCCGGATTCTTGGCCCGAGAGATTCTAATTACCCGGAATCATTAATTCCCCAATTATTTATGCCCAACAACCCTCAAAAAAGTGGTATTTGCACCCACATCCCTCCTTCTTCTCCAAAACTTTCTTAAATTTTACTTAGAACCCCATAACTAATTAAACTTTTATAATATTGCACATTAATTCTTGATCTCACCGACTCACTGTAACACGATCTTACACAAAAATTTCTCAAAAAAAAATTTTTGAACAATATTTTGCGACCAATATAAGGTATGAATTACAATGAAATAAGTTTTGAGTAAAATATTTTATGCATTTTAATCGATAATTATCGATCACATGTTTATATTAATACAAAGTGTTGTTTTATATCGACTAAGTGTTAAATGGGTATTTTATAATTGATGTAACGAATAAGTTGATTTAAAGTGTGTTTTAATTAATTTATTGCAACGAGATTCCTATAATTTTCTTAAAACTTTTAAAATTTATCGCAATTTATAAATCTTAAAAGTTGAAACGAGATTTTTTATGATTGATTTAGTTATTAGTCAGTCTAATAGGAGATTTTCTTTGTATTAATATATTTAAGAACGAACAATGAAATAAAATGTAATTATTTTAGAGTGGGTCTTCTGACAGATGGCCTGTTCATAAGCTTATGGACAGTTCACTGTATTTTCTTACCTATACACTGCATTTGTTAAATTACATACTAAATTTAGAAATTTAGAAATATTATTAATATATATTATAATTATATTTTCACACTCAAATACACATTATTACTTGTTTGAAATTTTAAAATATAATATTTAAATTTTATAAAAAATAACAGTCGACTATCCATAAACTTATTAACATTGCCAAATTTCCTGAAACTTTTTATTTGTTTTACTCCCTCCGTTCAGCTAACTATATTAAGGAATAGTAATATTTAACAATATTACTTGTAATTGTAATTAGATTAGAATTCATTTTCTAGTCTGCTATAGATTTTCTGTACAAATATA
>JAULKJ010315802.1:0-10715 GCA_032355405.1 Rubia balearica | reverse complement strand
TTGTTTAAATTCGACCCATATACTACTCGAAAAATAATATTATAATATTTTTATACAAATAATAATTAAAATATTTTTATGAGAAAAAATTAAAATATACTAGAGTGCGCATTCTGTGCATGTGCACTCCCCATTTTTTTCCCATCCTAACCAAGAACCCTAACTGCATCCAACTTTTTTGGATTTAAACTAGTTCAAGAAACAACTCTTTATTGCTTGAGGGAAGTGTGTGTCTGTTTCTTTTTCCCGTCGTGGAATGCTTATATGATGGTAACATCATCTCTTATTTCTGGATCAAAAGGCAACAAAGTTGGCCCTTAAAATGCTTTAAAGCAGTTTTAAGTAGAGTGTTTCTGTTAATAATATCTTTAGAACGGCCAGATTACTTTAAAAACTGCATAAAACCTTTGTAAGAAATGAGCTGATCACATCATTAAGGCCTCCTCTATTTACAAAGGATCTTTTGTTAAGATAAGTAGTCAGCATCAGGAAAATTAATCTCGGCCTCATGTTCTGCTTCCTTTTGCATGGGGTAATTTTCTTGTGCCTTGTACAACATCCCGCCCAAGCATGCTGCAATCACACAGTAAAATTGCAAATTAGTAGCATTTATTCCTCTCATCTATACGAATTGTTGGTACACTATACTTATCTAAATATAATAAACCTCCAGTCTTCTGATAAAGATCAATATAGTTTGTATAGTCCCTGAAGACTGTTGTTTTGAAGCAAGTTTATACAGTCCCTGCCTCAATGTGTGAGTAAAAATGTACTGAAGACTTTCCGCCTTGATTCTTGATACCTGCAGATTAAAAAGTTATCCTGGAGTTTTATGTGGACTTGCAAAACAATCAATGGCAACCGAACAATCAGATTCAAGTGTGCAAGATGTCATATTTAGCTTTTTTGCAAACCTTAAACCGGTTTTTAGTGTCATTGATGGAGTCAGAACCCATACCTCCGTGGCCTTACATTATAGCCATAAATAAGAGTACATGGGGAGTAGAATACAATGAATAAAATCCTAGGAGTACGTACGGAGAGTATTCTAGAGTCCTAGAAATATACACCAACTATACAATGAACATAGATCAGAATCTATACTCTAACACCCCCCCCCAGCTAAGTGTGGGATTTGACGACACGCAAAGCTTGGATCAAAACTGCTCAAACCAAGGGCGTGGTAAGCCCTTAGTAAATATGTCAACAAGCTAAAGCGAAGAAGGAACATGAGCAACACGCAACTTTCCGGAAGCCACAAGTTCACGAACAAAATGGTAATCGATGTAAATATGCTTCGCCCGCTTGCGTGCAACTGGATTTTGGGCGAGAAAGAAGGAACTGCCACTGTCACACAAAAGAAGCTGAGGTGACACGAAGATTCCTCAAAAGGTGACATATCAACACCCACTCAGCAATGGTATTGGAAATAGCACGATACTCGGACTCACTGATGGAGCGAGAGACAGTAGGTTGTTTCTTAGTAGACCAAGAAATAAGATTTCAGCCAAGAAAACTAGCATAACCATAAGTGGAGCTACGGGGTCTCAAGGCAACGAGCCCAATCAACATCTGAGTAACCCCAAAATAGGAAGCGACCTTGAAGATGGAGATACAGAAAGGACAAAAGGAAGAGTGCCTCGAATGTAACAAAGATTCCTGATAACTGCCTGAAAATGATCAGGACTCTGTAAAAACTAGCTGGCTGTGCTAACAGTATAAGAGATATCTGGTCGTGTAATGGTGAGGTATTGTAGTGCCCCAACGAGTGACATGTACAAGGTGGGATTGGAGAACTCGGAACCAGAAGTGTTGTGTAGCTGGCTACCCGGAACAAAGAAAGTAGAGACATGAGTAGTATTTGTCATACTAGCCTGCTAAAGAATGTCCATGGAAAACTTGATTTCCCCCAAGAAAATACCGGTATTAGACCGAGAAAATAATGCAACAGACTAATATCCATGATAAAGATAAAACGGCTAATGAGAGAAAGATCATTGCCCGTCAAAATAACTTCATCGACATAGACAAATAAGTATAGAATCTAAGAACCTCGAGAATAAATGAAAAGAGAGGTGTCTGTTGCACTGCATTTAAAGCCTAACTGAGGTAGAAAGGTACTAAAGCACTGAAACCAAGCACGAGGTACCTGCTTGAAACCATAAATGGCCTTCCAAAGTCGGCAAACATGAGAGGGCCGAAGTGGATCCGTATAACCTGCAGGTTGTTCCATATACACAAGAGCATCCAAGACACCATTTAAAAAAACATTCTTGACATCAAGCTGATGAAGCTGCCAATTGCTCAAAGTGGCCAAAGAAAGAATAATACAAACAGACGCAGCTTTGATCACAGGGCTAAAAGTGTGAGTGAAGTAAAATCCTGGAACTTAAGAATATCCCTGGGCAACAAGACGGGCTTTGTGATGATCGATACTACCATCAGGTCGATACTTGAGGCGATAGACCCATTTAGAGCCAATAATGTTGACACCAGAGTGGTGAGGAACAAGATCCTAAGAATACTAGTTATGAAGAGCCCGCATCTCCTCATCCATAGTGGCAACCTATTTAGGATCCTTGAGGGCTGAGTGGTGACCCTTAGGCTGAGTCTTTGAAAGAAGTGTTGCAAGAAAACTGTGAACCTCAAAACCAGGATATTGTTTTGGCTGGAAAATTCCATTCCGAGAACAAGATGTAATAGGATGAGGTGAACGAGGAGGAGAAGGTGATGGTGATGGTGATGGTGATGGTGATGAGTGGGCCGAAGAGATGGGGGAACCCTGGAGAGTAGAAGATGGCGACTGGGAGGGCTCAAGAGTAAGTTGATCCATATGTGAAGGATACAAATCACAATGCAACTGTGATGATGCTATAATAGGATATGATACATAATCAATATTAGTGGCATTGAAAGCTAGCGAAAAAGTTGATGGAGCTGTGGGCTCAATGAAAGAAGAAATTTTCAAATCAGAAGGTGAGCGACTATCCTGAGAAGATGAAGTGTAAGGAAAATAATGCTCATCGAACGGAACATGGCGAGAGATATAGATGCGCCTAGAAGAAGGATCAAGCCATTTGAACCCTTTGTGCTGAGCGTTTTAACCAATGAAAACACATGGAATGGAACAAGGCGAAAACTTATCAGCTGCAATGTCACGCAAACATGGATACACACGACAACAATATGGATGGAAAAGGGGATAATCGGGAACAGTGCAGTAAACTATCTCGAATAGAGATTTACCACCGAGAACCGAACTAGGCATGCAGTTTATAATATAGACTGCCGAGGAGAAAGCATCCACCCAATAGTACTTAGGAACGGGCAAGTGATATATATGTCCAACCCTGTCTCCGTGATATGATGATGCTTACAGTCAGCTTGACCATTCTGAGCAGGTGTACAAGGGCTTGACATCTGATGATGAATTTCACAAGAGATAAAATGATCACGGAGACGATAATCAATAAACTATGTTCCTCCATCAGATTATCACGGAGACGATGATCATGGAGTACAATGCACACTATACAACTATACTTATATTGTCTAATTACAATGTGTGAATTTCGCAAGCTCCCCTTGCTACCGATCTGCCTTGTCAGACTCACTCTGACCTCAAAACTTGTCGACGCTGGATCTTCTCCTCCCGAGGAATTAAGGTCTGCGATTATGAAGTTTGATCAAAATGTTTTGATCATGCTGGAACACAGACACAAAGCTCTTTGCTACTTCTCTGAATATCAAAAACCCGAATGCAGATTTTCTTCAATTAAATCCGTAAGTAATTCAACCAGAATAACTTCTCTTTATATCAATGCACCCATCAATTTCTGTGCACATATAATTCTTTCTCTACATAATATTCTGATTACAATCAATCCTTTGGAGATAAGAATTTCCAAATCTAATCCTTAAAGTAAAGAATTAGAATATCTCGTCCCAATCCATTTCATAACAGGATAACCACCAGATCAATTATAATTTCCATAAAGCTAATCCAATCATATAAATATAGGAATTGATATATTCTCCAATCATAACTCTTGGAAGAAATATAACATCTCAGATTTCATCTTCATATTCCTCATATCATCAAAATTACTTTCTTTGATGTTTCAACACCAACTATTCCATATTTGCATAATTTTCACAAATTGCCAACTAGATAAATCTGAACTTTACACCTTGTATAAATAAGCTTCCTTGTATGCTAGGTTACACATATAGTAATTTTCTTATAGACTTCGGAATCTTATTCCCGTTATACTTTAGTTTGTATCCATATATATTGTAATCCTAATGATTGATGAGACGTGGCGTTGATAAGATATCAATGTGTCATTGATTAACACATTTATTTTTTTACATGGTATCATCTAAGATATTGAAAGCTCTAAAATTCTAAAACCCCAAATTTGGTGTCGATCTCCTCAGCCGCCGCCACTATCAGCCTCGGAGATTCGTTACTATTGTGCCAGCCTTCACAAGCGCCCTTCTTGCCGCTAGCTCCTGTTGTTACCCGCTACAAATTTACCTCATCACCACCGACTTTTGTTGTTGTTTTATTATTAATGTTACGTCCGCTGCTTGCCACTATATGTTGTCACAACCTGCCGATCAACTCCTTCAACGTAATTGCCAACTGATTTCAACCAATTTCCAACATGTTGAACCCTGAATATGATGTTGCTGCTACAACTGCTAATGAATTTGAATATTGCTCTACTGGTTGCTACTGTTATTGTTGATGCTACTACTTATATCGCTACTGAAGTTGAATATCATTCTATGGAGATTTATTTTATTTTCAAAACTTTAAATAACAATTCAAAATATTCTTAGCAAGTTATCCATTCTTGTTCATCATGCTCTAACTTGAGAGAGGGCAATAAGGAAATATAAATAATTTTCTTGTAGTAAAGATCATAGATAATAGCTACCTTACATAATCAGTTTCCTTATAGAGTTAGCTTTCCCTGTAGCTACCTTACATATGTTGACTACAAATTCTTAGCAGTTTTTTAGCGCCATTTTAAGGTTGAGTTGGATATACTCCCTCCGTCCCACGCTAAGCAAACGCTCTAAATTGTGTTGAGTATAAAAGGTATAGATCAGCTAACTAAACCAACTTTCTTTTGGAAGATTTTGAATACTTTGGACAAGTTGATGATCGAACAATCAAATAAGCTTTACTCTCTTTGGTCGATGTCTAATTGTTGCGTTTCTCCCACTTTATTTTGAATCCATCACGTACTTCGAACCATTTGGATGAGCAGAGGTAATAGTTATTTGGTCATTATACGCGGGAAGGCATTCTTCTGATCAACTCTGCTGAATTTAGCTCAATGATCAATTTTTTACACTTTGATAAAGAAATGGAAACTATTTCCTTGTAAGAAAGGTTATAAATGGTAGTTACCTTATAGAATTAGTTATATATAGTAATTTACTTATAGACTTTGGAATCATATTCCCGTTAGACTTTGGTTTGTTGTAGCTAACCCTCATCATTGATGATGTGTGTCATTGATGTGATATCAATGCACCGTTAATAAAAGTCTTTTAAACTTTAACATGGTATCAGAGCTTAAAAATTTTGAGACCTGAAGCCAAAATAAATCTACTGCCGCCTACCGCCGCTGTCAAGCCGCGCATTACATGACACGCGCAGCCACCATCGTCGACTGCCTGTCAATTGCTATTTTTTCTATCGTCGTTGCCACCTCAACAGTTTCCGCGATCCGTACGACTCTGATCTACCGGTGAGTGACGTTCACGCGCCACCGCCTTACTCCACGCACCTCCGTGCCTCTTCCTTCCTGATTTGACGCACCGCTGCCACTTCCTGATCATCGCAGATCTACGTAATTTGCTGCTATGTATGATCTCACATCTAGTTCCGGTCCCGATGCTGCTGAGCAAACCCGCATCACCGCTGAAACTGGGGCTGACAAGCTACAGAATCTCAATGCCACCGATGTGATTGCAACTTTAATCAAACAGTTGCAACTACAATTTGGGTCTAGGATATCTGTACCTTCTAGTCGATCTATGAACTCTTCTTACTACCTTGGTACCTCTGACGTCCCGGATTTGTCAATCTGTCTCGTCATACTGATTTTAATTTTTTTTAATGACTAGCAATTTCATAATCTTCTTCGCAGACATTCTTGATCATCATGCGCCAACTTGAGGGAGGGTGATAAGGAAATAGAAACCCTTTCCTTGTAGGAAATGTTATAAATGGTAGTTACCTTATAGAATTAGTTTCCTTATAGAATTATTTATAGATGGTAATTTTCTTATAGACTTTGGAATCATATTCCCGTTAGACTTTGGTTGCTGTAGCCATATATATTGTAGCCCTCATCATTGATGAGGTGTGTCATTAGTGTGATATCAATGCACCATAATAAATTCTTGTATATTGTATCACACTTGTTTCTGTGTGCCCTTTCAAGCCTCATTTTCATCACTTTCGTTTCTACTTGGAAGGCTGACTTCGCTTCAAATATCCTGAATAACATGCTTAGCTCAGAAGGAAATAGAAATCATTTTATTGTAGGGAACGTTATAAATGGTATTAACACTACAGAATATGTTTTCTTGTATGTTAGGTTACATATGATAATTTTCTTATAAACTTCATAATCATATTTCGGTTAGACTTTAGTTTGCATCCATTTATATTGTAATCCTTATTATTGATGAGATGTGTCATTGATAAGATATCAATGCTGCATTGATTAACACGTTTATTTTTTACATGATATCAGAGCCTAAGATATTGAAAGCTCTAAAATTCAAAAACCCCAAATTTGGTGTCGATCTCCTCAGCTGCTGTCGTCGTCCGCCACTCTCCACCCGAAGATTCACTGCTGCTGCGCCAGCCTTCATGGACATCCTTCTCGTCAGTCGCTACTACCGCTACAAATTTACGTTGTCACCATCGACTCTTGTTGCTATTTTGTTGTTGTCCGCTGCTCCAACTATATGCTGTCGCAACTCACCGATCAACTCCTTCAACGTAATTGCCGACTGATTTCAACCAATCTCCAACATGTTGAATCCTAAATATGAAGTTGCTAATGCTAATGAATTTGAATACTGCTCTACCGAATGCTGTTGTTACAATTGATACTACTACTTCTATTACTACTGAAGTTGAATCTCGTTCCATGGAGATTTATTTATATATTTTTCAAAAAAAACTAACAAATAACAATTTCAAAATCTTCTTCACAAGTTGGACATTCTTATTCATCATGCTCCAACTTAAGGGAGGATGATAAGGAAACAAAAATAACTTCCTTGTAGTAAAGATCATTGGTAACCTTACAGAACCAGTTTCCTTATAGAATTAGGTTTTCATGTAAGTTAGGTTATAGATGATTATTTTCTTATAGACTTCATAATCTTATTTATGTTAGATTTTAGTTTGTATCCCTATAGACTATAATCTTTATTATTGATGAGATATCAATGCATCATTGATTACACTAGTGGAGAGCCCCTTATTAAAGACATCCAATCAAAGGTTGTTCTTAAGGAACCGCCTTAGATTGAGGTCCGGATGAGGTTCTGAAATTGGAACTACAAGTGGGGACGTTTAAAGGAGGTTCAAAAGTTATCAAATGCATTTCTTAAGAAACTGCCTTTAATGTACATAAATCAAAGACGGTTCTATTGTAGAACAGCCTTTGGTTGAGGTCAGAACGAGGTTCCAAACTTAGAACTACTTCCGAGTCAGTTTAATTGAGTGACTAAGGGGACGAGACTTAGATTTTCGGTCCTTAGCCATTTTCCCAATCAGATCTGATGTTGTAGTCATTTCTCTCTCGTTCACCCTTTGGTTCTAAGCCATTTTTCCAATCAGATCTCGTTCACCTTTTCTCTCTCGTTTACCCGAGCCCCACCTTCATCACCCACCCCCTCCACCTTCGTCAACCGCGCCACTGTCAGCCTGTCCTCACCTTCAATCACCCCACTTCCACCACCGTCGCCCTCCACCTGTATCTTTCTTCAGCCTCATCGCCACCGAGAAGCATTGACGGCAACGTCCTCCCCTCATCGCGTCACTCTCTCTCCTTCCTCCTCCCTTCGCCGACGACATAGTCTCCTCCCTCCTCCTCCCTTCGCCGACAACGTCGTCTCCTCCCTCCACCAAGCTGATTCCGCTTCCATCGCGTCGATTCCGTGCTGCCGCGTAGGTTGCGTCTCCTCCGCCGCGTGGGCCTCGTCGCTAAAGGGCGTTGATGAACACCATCCACGTTTTTGTATCCATCAGAGATACAGACTCGTGGTTTGAATACATTTTGTTTAATTTTAGATCTGGTTCTTGCTTGTTTCTTGTTTAAAGTCAACTTTTTGTTTAATAACAGATCTTGAATACTTATTGTTTATCGTTGTAATGGTTTGTATAATGTTGTTCATTAAACCCTGAAATATTTTCCCATTATGTCAAATATGTTTTTGTTACTGTTAAGGCGGTTTTGGAACCGCCTAGGACCAGAGATGCCACTTTAAAAGTGACTTTGCTGGTCCAATGGAACTGCCTTTAATGGCCTGTCCACCAGTGTTAATATGCTCATATTTTACATTAGTCAAACAAAATGACTTCTCTGATACGATGGAACCGCCTTTAATAATCTATTCTCCACTAGTGTTAATACGCTCATATTTTACATTACCCAAACAACATGAACATATTTTCTTCCTTCGGTAATAAACTACCTACTGCAAAAAAATTATTATATTAAAAATTAGCTCAACATAAAATAATTTTTAAAAAAAAACTGTTTCTTTTAATGGGAACAAAAGTACAAAAGAAAGAGAAATGAAATGCATTCACGAGTCACTAAAGATGGAAACATTATTAAACAAGAAATTCATTTCTCTTTAAACAATATTTTCCTACTGTGTCATGTCTATCTTTGCAATTAGGGGTTGACAAAAAATTCAAAAATGAAAAACTGAATCTAAAATTGATTAGCTGAATATTAAATAAACTAAACCAAATTTAATATTCAAATATTTTAATCGATTAAATTGAATTATAAATATGGTTTTTGGTTTCTAAACACAAACCAAAAATCGACCCGAAAATCAAATTACAAATATTAAATAAATTAAATATATGTCAATAAAATATAAAATAACATTAATTTTACATTAATACTTTGAAATGAAGAAAATAAAGGGGAATTTTAAGAAAAATTAAGCGGATTTAGCCCAATCGTATATCTTAATTTCTAATAGTTCTATTTAGTATTCCTTTCAAAATTATTTGATTGAACAATTTGGTTTTTTTATATACATAGATTGTGATTCATGATGTTTAGATTTTTATGACTTTTTAATGTTTAATAAACAAAGATTTATGAGTTCATGTTGTTTAGGTGGGAAATATCATGTTTGTCCTTTCTAATTTTTTTTCTTAGAGAATGCAATGATTATGATTGTACGTATAATGTTTGGGTAGTCAGTAGCTTACGTTTACTTATAGTTTTTTTCTTCCAATTTGGTTTATTCAAATATATTTGAATAAAAACTAAAAATCGAAGAAAAAAGTTAATTTGAATAAGCCGAACTTGATTTTGCCAAATATGGTTCGGTTCTTGGTTTTGGATTTGTAAAAGGTTAACTCAATTAAACCGAACTGAATAAACCAAAATATATGAAAACTGGCCTTATGTCCACCCCTATTTCCAATTGCTGTGTTTCTTGGTTCGATCGAGGTTGCCGGAAACTTTTTCCGACAACTTTTTTTGTGGCCCAGGATTTAAGTTCCAAACTCAAAACTGCTTCGAATCCGATTAAAAGCGGTTTTTAAAACCGCCTTTGATCGTTAACGATCAAACTCAGGATCAAAGAAGTCACTTTAGTAACTTCTCTTGTTCGATGAAACCGTCTTTAATGAAATGTTTGCCATTAGCATTAATAAACTCATATTTTAACGATCAAAGTCATGATCAGAGAAGTCACTATAGTAATTTCTCTTGTTTGATGGAACCGTCTTTAATGACATGTTCACCATTAGCGTTAATACGCATTACCCAAACAACGGAACAAATTTTCTTCCTTCGGTAATAAACTACCTGCTGCAAAAATTAATATTTTATTATATAAAAATTAGCTCAACATAAAATAACAAAAAAAAAGACTCTTTCTTTTTATATGGGAACAAAAGTACAAAAGAAAGAGAAATGAAATGCATTCACGAGACACTAAAGATGGAAACATTATTAAACAAGAAATTCATTTCTCTTTAATTAATAATACCAACGGGACCCCTTGGCCATTAGGGATATTGTACCTACAAGGGTTCACATCCTTCAAGATCAAGAAACCGCCGCCGCCATGAACTCCGACGATGAAACCGACCCCTTCAACTCCACAATGCAAGAGCCGCCGACGGAAAACCAGTCCTACTGTAGTAAAATCACCGAGCAGAACAGCTTTCACCTGACTTCAATCAACTCCACCCTCGTCGTCCGGCAGCTCCCATCTCATCTCAGGGCCTCTCTTTCCAGCTCTGGCCGGCCGCCACCGCCCTCGTCAACCTCCTCGACAACCGCCACTGCCACACCGCTCTCTCGGAGCTGCTTGGAAGGAACCAAACCAACGGCCACTGCCTCCGCATTCTTGAGCTAGGATCAGGGACCGGCCTAGTTGGGATTGCGGCGGCGGCGTTGCTCGGTGCTGACGTC